>CM053747.1:52873854-52910933 GCA_028658305.1 Pachyuromys duprasi | reverse complement strand
ACTCAGTCTGTGGTGGTTCCCACGATCTGTTCGTGCCCGCCGCACACCCGTGGGTTGGTGCAGAACTCGGGATCCTCCCAGATCAGCCGGCGGACTCACACACTGACTGAGATTTTGCTGGCGGATCGTTCGGCTTGCGCCCCAGCAATGTGCAGACTGGTCAAAATGGTCCCCCAATCCACTCAGTCTGATGTGGTTCCGATGATTGGACCGAACCCGCAGCACACCCGTGGGTCGAAGCAGAACCCGGGTGCAGTGTGCGCTAGCAGGGCGCAGTTCAGTGAAAACGGCACCTGGTTCCTCCTGAAAATGCCCGGGAGATTGTGCGATCCAGTCTATAATGGCGGCTGCGGGCACCCAGAGCAGCCGCTCGTCCAGATCAGAGCTGTGCGCTGCTGGTCACCGGGAAATTTCTCCAGGTAATAACTGGGTGTCCCTAGGGTTTTCCCACTTGATTTTCTCACCGTAGGAGTTCTGCTCACCTGGCATTCACAATGCTGGCATTTTAGGTCCCAGAGTTCAGTCTCCTGGTTGCTGCATTGTTTCTGCTCTCCTACTCCTCAGACACAGTGTTCTCTCGTGGCAGCCATCTTGGATCTTCTATTGGCTATTGTTTTCAAGTTTAAAGTGCAAGCCTGAACTAAGGCCAGCCAGGTGGAGACATGTCCAGCCATCTTTGGGGAAGAACTAGCCTTAATACCTTGAGGGGAAGAACTAGCCTTACTGCATTCTTTCCTGTCTACTAGAGATACAGTTGCTAGGAAATTGGCCCCTCTTCCCTAGGAAGGGATGCCTGACCATTAATGATTTGGGGGCCCTTCCTATAGCCAATCAATTCAAAGTGCAACATCTCCTTTTGTGTTTCGCCCAATAGATGCTTGCTAGGCAGGAATCCCCCTGCTTTGGGTGCCCTGGGAGGGACTGGACTCTTTAAATCAGCCAACTAACCTGAGCACAAGGGTCTTGGCTCTCACTGCTTTGGCGGTTAGGTTGTGTGAGCCCAAGCTGTAGTTCATAATAAAAAGATCCTCTTGTATTTTGCAATGGACTTGACTCCTGGTGGTGGTTTTGGGGGGTCTTCTGAATTGGGCACAACACAGGAGATATTCTTACCATAACCTCTAACCTTACCAAGATGGTTCACAACTGTAAAGAAGTATCATGTAATCCTGTGACCTTCACACCCAAACTATGGAACATACATGACTTTTCTGAGAAGTCCCATTGGAACACAGGAGAGTTCTAGGGAAATAGGCTATATTTCTTCAGAAAAGACCCTGGTACTATCCAAAGGAGATGGGCATGGTTCAAAACACCTAAACCAAATGGTCCCAACAGAGACTGTCTCCTAGTGCCTCAGGTTCCCCTGGCATGTCCATGCTCTCCCATGTGGGGCATGAGGACTATGTGACTGGTGAAACTGGCCTGGAGCTGGAGTGAGGTCAAGATATGTCCAAACCCTGAAAATCTCAATCTTGAGGCTGGCAGAAGTAAGGATAGGATCACATACTCCCTGTTCTTGGCCTGCATGCCCCAGAGGCACATGTAGTATATACAACTCTCATCTCTGCAATTCTTGAAGTAGTCAGCCTAGCACCTGAATTCCTCTCCATGAAAAGAAGTGTACCCAGAATCTCAGCCCCAGCCAATGAAGTACACTCATCCAAAAACCTGTACCCTCTTCTTTAGTGGAAGTTTTTGTAATGTTATATAGACATGTTTTTTGTTGTAATCCTGTTGGTATAATGTTCTTTTGAAATGTATACACCTTACCCTTGTTCATTCAAATGCTGCTTTCTGCCCCTCCCTTCTGGTTTCAATCCAGATATTGCATTGTGATACTTATTCTAAGCATCCTGTCTCAACTTGGTGTAAACTTCCAAATAAAGCAACTAGACACAATGTTGAGCAGAGAAAGGAAGTAGGCGGGAGAGGGGAGGAGACTGAGGACAGGAAAAGGTAGGAGGAGAAAAGGCGAGAGAGAGCTAGGAGAGACAGAGGAGAGCCAAGCAGGAGAGAGATCTTGGAACGAAGTGGAGAGATGGACTAGACCTAATATATCACTAAAAACAAGTACAATGTGGGAAATCTAAATGTTAGAAAACTATGAGGGCTTGGAGGTTTAGGAGGCAGTAACTATTGCCCAGCATTGTGTTCTAGGTTAACTAAAATCCCAGTCTCTGTGATGATTTGGTTATACAGCTGTTTAGGATTAACAACAGTGTTACTAAAAGATAAACCAATAGTAAATATTAATCGTCACCTACAACATAATCCCAAGTGTGGGATGCGGGAATGCTTTGTCCACAGCTGATAACAGCTTCGTGAGAGTGTGTGTGATCTTTGTCAGCTGATAACAGTTTCTTGAGAGGCACATGATCTTTGTCAGCACATGATCTAGTGCAGACTCTGCGAAGGTATACATAGGAGCTGAGAGATGGTGCAGAGAGAGAGAGAGAGAGAGAGAGAGAGAGAGAGAGAGAGAGAGAGAGAGAGAGAGGCTTTAGAGAATGCTTCAAGGAAGTTGCTGCTACCCCTGCTGCTGGTGGTCCTTGTTGCTACTTTTGCTATTGCTAGACTGCTGGATTGCTGGACTGCTGTATGTTATGATGACAAAGAGTAGAACTGTCCAAAGGAACTAAGTCTAAAAAACTACCTGTCCCTAGTAATCTCCTTTCTCTTCTGCCTAGGGTTGAGGGTGGTGGTGGAAGGGAGGCAGACACTAAAGTAGGTTTAAGAAAATCAAAGCTGGGGGATCCAAGATGGCAGTGACCTGCCCACACCATATTCAGAGGAGCTGGAACTCCAAATTGGTGATTCGAGGGACTGTGGAACCCAAGACAACAGTACGAGGAGGCTGGGAAGAAAGAAGACAAACCCTGATCAGAATCCAATAGGGCACAGGTCAACCACAGACATCTCCGTGGACTTCTGCTGGGGAATCAATTCCTAGGCACTTCCCTGTAATGGGCAGAAGCAGCAGCGGAGGTAGCCAAGCCTGCAGCAGAGGAAGTGGTGGAGAAACTGTAGCCAGCAGGGAGGCAGCAGCAGAGATACTACAACCAGCAGTTGAAGCAGAGGAGGCAATCCGCAGTGCACACAGCAACTTGGAAGGAGCACAGTGCTGCCTGCACCAAGCACAGATCTCCCTTCTTGAGATTTGAGACTGAGAACACTCAAACCCCAAGCATTTCCCCCACGAACTCCGATCTCCAGCCTTGACTGAGGGGGAGGTGGCAGAGGAAGCACATAGTGCTCAGAAAGCAGAGAGCAGAGCCCAGCTTGCTGTGCTCACAGCTTTTAGCACAGAGCACAGGGCTGGACACACAGAACCCACAACAGAGTACGTGTCCCACCCGCAACATCAGCCACAGACCTCAGAGTCCAGCCTGCAGAGCCCGACACAGATTGTAGATCACTGGGTATTCAGGAAACCTGCACAGGCACTTTGTGCCTGCAATCTTTACTTGCTAAGAATGCTAGCATTCACATCCCCTCCTGCGTTTGCTCCCAACCCCTATATCCCAGGCAACTACACTCTCTAGCACTCCCCTTCAAGACACATTCAACATGTGTGCACGTGCGTGCTCTCTCTCTCTCTCTCTCTCTCTCTCTCTCTCTCTCTCTCTCTCTCTCTCTCACACACACACACACACACACACACACACACACTTACTCCTCCTGCAGCAACGATTCTGCACCAGTGGCTTTTCCTCCCTCAGATACAACTGAAGCACCAACACACACTCTCAAACCACTGGACCTCCCTGATCATCCTGAAGAATACTCCAGATGCCAGAGAAAGATGGTTCCAGTCTGAATTCACACTCAAGGAACAAACAGTGAAGATTTCATATAAGCAAATGGCCAAAAGTCGACGTAAGAACTCACCCAACAAAAATTAGGACATCATGATCCCACCAGCAACCCCCAAAATCAATGGATATTTTAATTCAGCAGAAACACAGGAAAATGACTTTAAAGCTATGCTTATGCAGTTACTATAGGAACAATAAGAGGAAATGAACAGAGCTCTCAAAGAAATACAGAAGAATATAATTGCCCATGTAAAGGAACAATTGGAGACATATAGAGAGGAAACAAACAAAAAAAAAATAGGAACCACCTTCAATCAGATGAAGGAAATGGTGCAAAGCATGAAAACAGAATTAGAATCTATAAAGAAAACACAAACAGAGAAAAACCTGGAACTGGAGAACTTAGAAAAAGATCAGGAACCACAAAGGTAAGCATCATCAATAGAATATAAGAGATGGAAGAAAGAATCTTGGGAGCTGAAGATACACTTGCTGAAACTGATTCCTCACTCAAAAAAAAAAGGTAAAATCAGAAAAGTCCCAAACACAAAACATTCAAGAAATCAAGAACGCCATGAAAAGACAAAACCTAAGAATAGGAATAGATGACAAAGAAGACTCCAGGCTCCAAGGACTAGAAAATATTTTTAAGAAAATCATAGAAGAAAATTTTCCCAACTTAAAGAAAAAGATGTCCATAAAAACAAAAGGAGCCTACAGAACATCAAATAGACTATACCAGATAAGAAATCTCTCGTCACATCATAGTCAAAACACTAAACCTACAAAACAAAGAAAAAATATTTTTATGTGCACAAAACTTTATTGTATTCTTTAATAATTATTTCATATTTCATCAACAACTTTAACATACATAATAACATGTAATTTACTTAATGGGAATTGATTTTAGTAGGATTTTAATCAAAATTTAGAAAGGTTTCTCCTGCACAAAAAGCAAGTGTGTTGTTTTTAAACAAAATCCCAAAAATTCGATTTGACCAATAAAGACTCAAGAGGCAGATGCAGTGGTAAAAGCCTGCTAGCTCAGAGAGGCAGAGAAAGCACCCCACTGACCTTCCTCAGAAAACATACCAAAAGGAAAAAGTCCCTTGTCCTTTTCCACGCTGTCTTAAAAATCCTTTAAACTCAGTGTCCCTCCATTGTACTTCCTGTGCATCTCTCTGACTTCCTGTGCATCATCCTCCAGACTTCCTCTCACTCTTTATGTTTTTTTTCCTATGTTCACTACCTGTTACCTGGTTGTTTGATTCGCCTCTTGACCTATGGTTGACTTTATTTAATCCTTGTTAGACAAAGTGCTTGGATTAAAGGTGTGTGCTAGGGCTGAGCCACACTTCAACTAGAAACAGGTTTTACCACTACATAGCCTCAGGGTTCACAGTGTAATCAAAATTTTGATTATAATGTAACAGAGCTGCATCTGTTCACCCCTTCAGCAGAGCATCTTTACACCACTCTAAGAAAACTACAGGCACACTGTTCATGGTGTTCCCACAGCATCATCTCACACCATCACTATGTGCAAATCTTGATGGATATGATATAGAACTTTGACCTCAGAGGGAAAATTGTCCCACAGCCATCACAAGACCTCAATTCCTCACATAAGTTTTAGCATGTGTTGTGAAAACTGGAACTAACAAATTTAAAGAATGGCTAAGAGGTTTAGATTACATGTTTTTATTAACATTTTTATTTTATATTAATCACAGGTTAAAGGCAGCAAGGGGAAAAGATCAAGTAACATATGAAGGTAGACCAATCAGAATCACACAGGTTTCTCATCAGAAACTATAAAAGCTAGAAGGGCCTGGGCAGGGGTCATGCAGTTTTTAAGGGAACACAGATGCTAACCCAGACTACTATACCCAGCAAAGCTTTCAATCAACATAGATGGAGAAACCAAAATATTCCATGACAAAACTAAATTTAAGCAATATATACACAGCAACCCAGCCCTACAGAATATATTAGAAGGAAAACTCCAATCCAATGAAAACAACTACAACAACAAAAAAAAATAGGACACAGATAATTTCCCCCCAAAAAAATTAAAAGTAAAAAAAAAAAAGCAATGAATCATAGTAAGACCACCAGCTCCACAATAAAAGGAACTAACAGTCAATGTTCACTATTATCTATCAACATCAACAGACTCAATTCTCCAATAAAAAGACATGGATTAATAGAATGGTTGCAGAAACAGGATCCAACATTCTGCTGCATCCAAGAATGCTGCATTCTGCTGCATGCAACAAAGGTAATCAGTACTTCAGAGTAAAGGGCTGGAAAAATGTGTTTCAAGCAAATGGGCCCAGAAAAGAAGCTGAGGTAGCGATCCTAGTATTTAATAAAATTGAGTTTCAACCAAAATTAATCAAGAAAGATGAGGAGGGGCACTTCCTTCTCATCAAAGGAAAATTCCAACAGGAGGACATAACAATTTTGAACATTCATGCCCCAAATACAAGACCATCTACATTTGAAACATTATTAAAGCTGAAATCACACACTGATCCCAATACCTTAATAGTGGGAGACTTCAACAATCCACTCCCACCAAGGGACAGATCATCCAGTCAGAAGCAAAACAGGGAAACAAGGACACTTACAGAGTCCCTAAATCAAATGGACCTAATGGATGTCAACAGAACTTTTCACCCAAAATCAAAAGAGTATACCTTCTTTTCAGCACCTCATGGAAACTTCTCCAAAATAGATCATAAAGTTGGTCACAAAGCAGGCCTCAACATATACAAAGAGAATGAAATAATCCCTTGTATCCTATCATGGTCTAAAGCTGGACCTCAACAACAACAGAAACAGCAAAAAGCCTGCACATACATGGAAACTGAATACCTGCTACTCAAGGACAGCTTGGTGAGGAAAGAAATAAAGAAAGAAATTAAAGACTTTCTAGAATTCAATGAAAATGAAAGCACAACATACCCAAACTTATGGGACACAATGAGGGCAGTGCTAAGAGGAAAGTTCATAGCACTAAGTGCCTTCAAGAAGAAATTTGAATCATCTCATACAAGCAACTTAATGGCCCAACTGAAAAAAAGCCCTAGAAAAAAAGAAGCAGATACACCCAAGAGGAGGAGAGGGCTAGAAATAATCAAACTCAGGGCTGAAATCAATCAATTAGGAACAAATAAAACAATTCAAAGAATCAATGAAACAAAGAGCTGGTTCTTTGAGAAAATCAAGAAAGTAGACAAGCCTGTAGCCAAACAAACAAAATGGCGGAGAGAAACAATCCAAATCAGCAAAATCAGAAATGAAAAGGGGCATATAACAACAGACACTGAGGAAATCCAAACAATCATTAGGTCTTACTACAAAAACCTATATGCCACAAAATTTGAAAATCTAAATGAAATGGACAATTTTCTTGATAGATTTAATCTACCTAAATTAAGTCAAGATCAGGTAGAAAGTCTGAATAGACCTATATCCTCCAAGGAAATAGAAACAGTCATCAAAATATCCCTTCCAAAAAAAAAAAAAAAAAAAAAACCTGGGCCAGATGGATTCAATGCAGAATTCTATAAGACCTTCAAAGAAGTGCTAACTCCAATTCTCTCTAAACTATTCCACAAAATAGAAACAGTAATAACATTACCAAACTCATTCTATGAAGCCACAGTCACCCTGATACCTAAACCACACAAAGACCCAACAAAAAAAGAGAACTTCAGACCTATCTCTCTTATGAACATTGATGTAAAAAATGCTCAATAAAATACTTTCAAACTGAATCCAAGAACACATAAAAGATATCATCCACCGTGACCAAGTAGGCTTCATCCAAGGCATGCAAGGGTGGTTCAATATGGAAATCCATCAATGTGATCCACCATATAAACAAACTGAAGGAGAAAAACCATTTGATTATCTCCTTAGATGCTGAAAAAGCATTTGACAAAATTCAACACCCATTTATGTTTAAAGTCTTGGAGAGATCAGGGTACAAGGCACATACACAAACATAGTAAAGGCAATATACAGCAAGCCTATAGCCTATAGCCAACATCAAGCTCAATGGAGAGAAACTTAAATCAATCCCACTGAAATCAGGGACAAGGCAAGGCTGCCCATTGTCTCCATATCTCTTCAACATAGTACATAAAGTCCTAGCTAGAGCATAAGACAACTAAAGGAGATCAAGGGGGTACAAATCGGAAAGGAAGAGGTCAAAGTATCCCTATTTGCAGATGATATGTTAGTACGCATGAGTGACCCCAAAATTTCAAAATTCAACCAGAGAACTCCTTCAACTGATAAACACCTTCAGCAAAGTGGCTGGATACAAAATCAACTCAAGAAAAATCAAAAGCCCTCCTGTATACCAAAGACAAAAGCACAGAGAAAGATATTAGGGAAAGAACACCCTTCACAATATCCACTAATAGCATAAAGTACCTTGGGGTGACTCTATCCAAGCAAGTGAAACACCTGTTTGAGAAAAACTTTAAATCTCTTAAGAAAGAAATTGAAGAAGACATCAGAAGATGGAAAGATTTCCTGTGCTCATGTATTGGTAGGATTAACATAGTAAAAATGGCTATTCTGCCAAAAGCAATCTACAGATTCAATGCAATCCCCATCAAAATACCAACACAATTCTTTACAGACCTTGAAAGAAAAATTCTCAACTTTAAATGGAGAAATAAAAAATCCAGAATTTCCAAAACGATCCTGTACAACAACAGATCATCTGGAGGTATCTTCATCCCTGATCTCAAAAAAGCCAAAACCATTCAATGGAAAAAAGACAGCATCTTCAACAAATGGTGCTGTCCCAACAGGATGTCTATATGCAGAAAAATGAAAATAGATCCATATTTATCACCCTGCACAAAACTAAAGTCCAAGTGGATCAAAGACCTCAATATAAAACCAGACACATTAAATCGGTTAGAAGAAAAAGTGGGGAAGAGTCTAGAACTCATTGGCACAGGAGACTACTTCCTGAAAAGAGCACCAACAGCACAGGTTCTAAGATCAACAATCAATAAATGGGACCTCATGAAACTGAAGAGCTTCTGTAAAGCAAAAGAGACTGCCATCAAAACAAAAGGACAGCCTACAGACTGGGAAAGAATCTTCACCAATCCTTCATTTGACAGAAGGCTAATATCCAGTATATAGAAAGAACTCAAGAAGTTAAAAAACAACAAATCAAGTAATCCAATTAAAAAATGGGGAACAGATATAAACAGAGAATTCTCAATAGAGGATTGCAGAGTGGTAGAAAAACACTTAAAGAAATGCCCAACATCCTTAGCCATCAGGAAGATGCAAATCAAAACGACCCTGAGAGTTCACCTTACACCCACCAGAATGGCTAAGATCAAAAACTCAAGTGACAATGGATGCTGGAGAGGTTGTGGAGAAAGAGGAGCCCTCCTCCATTGCTGGTGGGAATGTAAAATTGTACAACCACTCTGGAAATAAATTTGGTGCTTTCTTAGACAATTAAGAATAGTGATTCCTCAAGATCCAGCTATACCACTCCTAGGCATATATCCATAAGCTTAAGTACACAACAAGGAAATTTGCTCAACCATGTGCATAGCAGCTTTATCCGTAATAGCCAGAACCTGGAAACAACCCAGATGTTCCTCAGTTGAGGAATGGATACAGAAATTGTGGTACTTTTACACAATGGAATACTACTCAGCAATTAAAAAGGAAGAAATCATGAAAATTTCAGGCAAATGGTGTGATCTCGAAATGATTATCCTGAGTGAGGTATCCCAAAAGCAGAAAGACACACATGGTATATACTCACTTATATAGACCTATAAGATAGGATAAACATACTGAAATCTATACACCTAAAGAAGAAAAACAAGAAAGAGGACCTGGGGTAAGAGGATTAATCCTCACTTAGAAAGACAAATGGGATGGACATTGGATGTGGGAGAAAACAAGTAACAGGACAGGAGCCTACCACAGAGGGCCTCTGAAAGACTCTACCTAGCAGTGTATCAAAGCAGATATTAAGATTCATAACCAAACCTTTGGCAGAGTGCAGGGAATCATATGAAAGAAGGGGGAGTTAGTAAGACCTGGAGAGGACAGGAGCTCCACAAGGACCAAATATATCAGGACACAGGGTTCTTTTATGAGACTGTTTCTCCAACCAAGGACCATGAATGGATATAACCTAGAATCCCTACTGGGATATAGCCCATGATAGCTCAGTATCCAAGTGGGTATCCTAGTAAGGGGAACAGAGACTATTTTCATGATCTCAAGGGCTGGATCTTCAACCTCCCTTCCCTCCTCCCCCCACCCCCCGAGGGAGGAGCAGCCCTGCTAGGCTACAGAAGAGGACATTGCAGCCAGTCCTGGAGAGACCTGATAAGCTAGGGTCAGATGGAAAGGGAGGAGGTCCTCCCCTATCAGTGGACTTGGATAGGGGCAGGGAGTATATGAGGGAGGGATGCGGTGATTGGGAGGGAATTCGGGAGGGGGCTACGGCTGGGATACAAAGTACATAACCTGTGATTAATATAAAAAATAAAATAATATTCACAAAGCACACAGAAAAAAAGAAAGCCAAAGCCTACACACTTCCCCAAAATTTATATAGCCCTTTCTTCACCCAATAAAGAGAGTTGTATCATTAAAAGGGCCTTATCGCTGAAAGAACTGTATCAGAGATGGCAATTTCCCTGAACACCCAGCACTCACTATGGAATCACTCCCTCCGCCAGGTTTCATTCATTGGTACCTGGATGCCCTAAAAGGAAGAAGCCAACTCCAGGCTCTGGAGGGAAACCCCGAATCCTTCAACTACTATCTTTGTATCCTGACAGTGGAACACAGTGGAACACATTGTGCTAGGCTGTACCACTACAAGTTAATCCCTGAGAGTCCTTTACAGCTTTATCCAGGTACCCTCCTCTTCAGCGTCCTTGAGCAACCCCACTTCAGCTCTTCTGATTCCCTCAGCAGCACCCCTTCCTCTGGATCTTCAGCCTGTGCTGCTTGGGCTCTCTACCAACACCTGACACCAACACCTAGGGACTCTGAGGCTAAATCTAAACTGCTCTGAGACCTGAAATCAGCTGCCTTGAGAAACTGAGGAGCTGAAGCCATGGAGGAGGCAGCGGAGCCTGAAGCTTCAGTTATGGCTGCTGCTGACAGGGAACTTGGGGAGGGAGGTGTGTCCAACTTGAGCCAGCTTGTGGGCTCCAGTGCCATCTCTGTGGCAGCAACGTCAAAACTAGCTGTTCTTCCAAGGCAGGGAGCCTTACATGATGTGGCACTGCCAGCCAGGAGCCAGGAACAGGAATCTGGCCCCTCATTATAAGTTCAGTTTTTTTTTTCAAGGAAAACTGTTTTGTTTTTACCTCAGGATTTACCTCAGAGTTTCAGTCTATGTAAATCCCAAGGCACCAGTGAACAGCCTCTCCTAGACCTAACTGTCAATGCCATTTCTAGCCTCTGTAACTGTCACAAAAGTCATCTCCAGCTGCTCAATAGGACCCAACCCAGATCCTGCTAATTTTAGGTGCAAAGTCTGAACAAAATCCCAACAATACCTAAGATTGCCACAAAGAGCTCACCTTGGGTAGTTCACACCCCCAACAACAACCACTGAAGGGCTGCATTCTACCAAGTTTTTAACCCTGGATGTGTCAGTTTCAATCTATCTTTTTAATGAAATGTTCTGCCTGGTATAATGTTGGGAAACCTTGCTGCTAAGGTTGCAGTCCACTATGATCGGAAGGCCCTAAGCTTGGCATTAAATGGGGAACTCACTTTGTCAGTAGGGTTTCTTCTTCTCTGAATTCATCTGGAAAGTGTCTCTAGGTACAGATGCCTGTAAACACATCTGGAATATGACCTTTGACATAGTTCCCTGCAAACACTCTGTGTATTCATATGATAAGTCTGTGCTGCAAATGCAAATAAAGCATTCCTGGCACTCCTCGTCCTAGCCAATAGTGTAAATCTACCCTGGGAAACCTCCACTCACTCTCAGAGAACTATATAGCCTTTGTTCACCCCAAATAAAATTGACTAGGCTCGCTGAAGCTGATCCTGGAAAGTCATTTCCGGCATGGTCATGGCCCTCCAAGCCCTGCTGCCTGCCTCTGCTCCCTTTGTCCTCCAGGGACTGGTGGCCAAGGATCCTTGGGTAAAAAAGTGTTACTCTCTCATCAGAAACAGTCAAGAAAAGGAAGAAAGAAGTGAAAAGTGGGGTGGGACTGAGGCTCCTGAGCTCCTCAGATCAGCTAGAAACACCCTTCCCTTCAAGCTGCAATGCTGAAGTAAAGTGGGGAAGCTGAGCTGTTACACTGTAGCACTCCAACTCAGCCAGGGATACCCACCTTCAGGGGTACACAGCAAGCCTCTGTGTAGAAGGAATATATTGTGTATTGTATGGATGTAGCACCTATCAGTATTACATATGATGGCCTATTGTTTAGGCAAGAACTAGGATGCAGGACATCCAGCAGGCAGAAAGAATTCTGGGACAGGAGCAGGCACAGGAGATTCAGCCAGCAATATGCGAGTAGGACAGACACATCATACCTGAGCACAGCTAATGAGCCATAGGACAAAATGTAGTATAGTAGGTTATTTAAAGTTATGAGATAGTCAGAGAATAGCCAAGCTCTGTGGCCTAGGTGTTTGTACAATATTTTATGAGTTTCATGAGCTGGTACTCCAGGAGCATGGAGGAAATCCCCCTGCAACACCTCTGCTGAGGAAGCATCCTCTCAGAGCAGTGTGATTCTTTGGATCCCATGTCTCAAGATACCTTTCCACTGGGCATTGTCCCACCCCAGAGCTGTGTGGTTCCTGGGTTCCTGAGGCCCAGGATACCTTTGTATTTGAGCAACAATGCCAACAATATTGCCTATTCTAACCTCCCCTAAACTACTTCTGTCCACCCCTTCAGTGGAGGTCCCCTTTCCTGATTATGTTAAGAGCAATTATTTCATTCCTCAATGACTTTGTACCTAACCTGATGCAAGATTGCTGGCTCTGCCTTGACCCAAAACCTCATTATCATGTATGAATAGCCTTCAACCTGCCACTAGCAGCCCTGCTACAGGTGATGTGTGCTCCTGGTCACAGCCCAAATTAACCCTAGGTGATAAACAAGGGGAAGAACTGTGTATCATAACAAAGATACCAGCTTCCTTAGCCTCTCCATATTTGGATAATTGTGCAATCATTATTCACATCCTTGCAAGTGTATGGCTGGAGCCACAGCAACCTGCCACCTCAGCTGCAGAGAGGGCCCTTGCGTTGAGCCATAGTACCCCGGTGAAGGGGAAAGCCATGGCGCTCTGCCAGCTGCCCGATCAAAGTGGCCACTGCAGCACAAATGGACAGGCATCTGCATCCGGCCATCAACCATCAGACCACTGCTATCCAATCAAAACAGCTGTTCACTTCCAATCAAACAAGTGGCTGCTGCCACCAACCAAAGAGGGCACCTCTCCTGCCTCCCACAATCAAGGAGGACCACTGCAGTGGCAGCAGCAGTGGCAAGATCAAAGCAGCAGTCTGTCAAAGCCGAGAGAGCTGTGGCAGACCATGGCCCACCATAACACCCCAAAAGCCACAGCCTCAAGGTGAGGAGTGGTCCACCAAGCTGAGGTGTCCTGCTGCCCCAAGCTGTCCTAACAGTCCACTGCAGCAGAAGCTCCAGGCTCCAGGAATCCCAAGCCAAGGCCGTCCCAACCCTCCTCAAGGCAAGAGGCAGACTACCTCAGCTGCTCCAAGCTGTCCTGATGCCTGTCCCCAAAGCCATGCTCCCTTATGGCAGCAGGGAATCCCAGTGACCAATTGCCCCCTCACACATGCACCAAAAGCTATGAGCAGCAGGCCATTAAAATTCCAAGTGGCCTGCTGCCAGTTCTCCTTCCCTGGGACTGTGGAGGCAGGGGACAAAATGACCATGCTGGTCAGTGGGAGCTGTCCATGGTGACTATTCCTGGCTTGGCAGACTGCTGTGGGTTCCAGACAGCTTTCCTGCCTAAGATTGCCTACTGTTGCTGCCATGGGAGCTGTCCATGATGAAGGCAACCTTTCTTGCTTCAGCTTACTGCCTTCAGAGTGGCCTCTGTGTAAATTTTGGACTCTTTGTAGACTTTATTACCTCAAGGCAGAAAAGTGGCCTGATCTCTGACTGAAAAAGCTCCAACAGCTCAGCTGGAGCTCCCCCACGCCTAGGACTTGAAATCCCACCAATCCACACTCTGGAAATCCCTGCCCTAGTAAGCTTTACCCCCTAAGAATTTCTATATAAAGGCTGTGTCTGCCCAGTTCCCTACTGCCTCCTTCTGGGAGGAGAGGCAGCCACTCCTGGATTCATCCCTCCCTTTCTGGAATCATTCATCCAATACATCTCTCTTAAGAGATTTATTGTTTGCTGTATCTCACTTGTTGGAAGAAGATAAAAAATGAAGAAGGAGCAGAGCTGAGGCTCCAAAGCTCCTCAGGTCCTCAGAGGCTGGGGCAAACCTTTCCTGGGAGCTGCATCAGTTGGAAGAAGCAGATCTCAGGTTCCTAGGCCTCTCAGCTCATCGGTGGTTGGGGCAACCCTCTCCCTGGGAGCTGCAACATCTCTGTTGAAGAGAGCTCCTTTCAGAGCTATGAGGTTCCTGGGTTCCCATGCCTCAGGATACCTTTGAGACTCTGTCCCACCTCTGATCTAGGATACCTTCCTAAGTTAGCCTCAGAGTTATGAGTTTTCTGGACACTTTTCCACATGAGCAGAAAGGCAGGCCAGCAGCAAACAAAGAAAAACAACATTTGGTGCTGTGACTTGGACTTTTGACCTTGGAGTTGTG
This sequence comes from Pachyuromys duprasi, assembly GCA_028658305.1. Classification (NCBI taxonomy): domain Eukaryota; kingdom Metazoa; phylum Chordata; class Mammalia; order Rodentia; family Muridae; genus Pachyuromys; species Pachyuromys duprasi. The sequence continues at coordinate 52,896,259 of CM053747.1, read as the reverse complement.
GATTTCCTGGACAATCCAAGTACCAGAAAGCAGACCAACAAAATAACAACAGTAGGTACATATGGTCCTGCTCCCCCGATGCCTGGTTTCCCATATCACTCATGGGACACAGCTGCTCCTTTGTATTCTTACCCACATTCTTCCCTAGATTTATACTTATGATGGGGAAAAAGGTTGACTACATCTAGCCATGACACCTGACTACCATCTACCATATTATTATACATTATACATTCTTATTAGCACAGTAAGGCAGAGTCTGCAGCACTACTATTACCAGTCCTAGTTCTGCAGGACCAGGGATTCAGGATCTTAAACACTCGAGTTACACAATATCTGGTAGACTTGATGGCAGAGTCAGTTTTGCAGAATTTTTAGAGGCTCTAACTTGGTTTATGAAACACTGAGGACTGAAAGGCCCAGGGCATCTCCACGCTGGAAGCCCTGGCACACATCCCACACACCTGAACTCCCAGCCCTCAAGCCCCAAACACTCAAGAGTTTCTGCAGTTTCTGCACTGGCCTACTCTGCTATCACAATGCCGCCTCCCCCACCCCCAACTGCTGTGAGCCTGTACTGTCAGAAACCCTGACAAGGCACTTCCCTTCCTGATCTTGCCCTGGCAGGAAGAATTTTTTTTCTCGTCTAACCTATTTAGTGTTATGTAAGCCTCTTGTATGTTTAAAGACATTTATTTGCTTAGGTTGGGGAACTTTCCTTCAAAGATTTTCTTGAAAATATTTTCTGGTCCTTGGAGGCTGGGAATCTTCTTTTTCTTCTATTTCTGTTATTTTTAGGCTTCATCTTTTCACGGTGTCCTTGATTTCTTGTTTTGTGTTAGGAATTATTTTATTATTTTCTTTGACAGATGTGTTGATTTCTTTAATTATATCTTTTATGCCTGAGATTATCTCCTCTCTCATATTCTGTTGGTGATGCATACCTTTGTGATTCATGTCCTCTTCCCTAACTTTTCCATCTGTAGGATTTCCTCAGTGTGTGTGTGTGTGTGTGTTTAATTGATTCTATGATTCTATTTCTATTTTCAGGTCTTGAACCATTTTACCCATTTCCTTCACCTGTTTGATTGTATTTTCTTGTATTTCTTTAAGTGATTTATTTATTTCCTACTTAAAGACCTCCATTTGTTTGATTGTATTTTCCATTTCTTTCATGATTTATTTGTTTCCTACTTAAAGGCCTCTACTTGTTTGATTATATTTTCCTGTATTTCTTTGACAGATTTGTTTCCCTTTTAAAATCCTCCACTATTGCTCCTCCTCCTGAGGGTCCAGCCCGTGGGTGAAGGCAGGTGGTTCAGGCTGAGGGCTGGAGCAGCATGGAGTTACCACACAGACACTGGGAATCAGTGAAAGCAAACCAAGGACAAAAGGCTGCAGACTCATTTATTCAGGAAGAGACAGCAGGTTATATGGCTTTGGGTGACCAATCACATTCCTCCTCAATGTTCCAAGCCAGCCAATGGATGTTCGTCTCTGGGCAAACTATCCAAAGTTAGGTCATGTGCTTTCCACCCAACAACTTCCATAGTTATGTCCAGGGGAGCTGCCCAGGCCATGAGCCCTAATGGCCCTTTGACAGGAATGCCCACAGTCTACTACCTTCGTAATCATAGATTCAAGGTTGTTTTCCTATGTTTCAGCTGTGTTAGGATATCCAGAGCTTGATGCCATATTGCTCTAGTTTTTTGTTGATTGTCTTCTTATGCTTGCCTTTATTCATCTGGTTGTCCCTGGTGTTGGCTGGTAGTTCCTGGAACCTGCTGGGCTTCTCTGGCATTAAGAAGGAGCTGTAGGTCATGGGATGGGGTCTGGGTCTCCTCACATAGCCTATGACTCTGCTTTGCTGACTGTGTCTCAGTTGAACCTATAGGAATGAAATTAGGGTGTTGGTTTTTAATGTATGTGATCCTGTGAGGTCTTGCAGGTCTCCTCATGGGCCCCAGTAGTCATAGGTTGGATCTGCATGTCTCTGGAATCCAGAGTCATCTTTAGAATGGCAGGAGTAGCTCGGAGATCTGAGGACAGTACTTTGCATGTCTGACAGCTGGTGTCATCTCTCTCTCTAGGTAAACACAATAGTCTCTGGTGTTTTGGGTCAGCAGCACAGGAGCTTGGTTGCTTTGCAGACACTGTTCTGGTACTCAGGCACCACCATGTTGGAACGGGAACTCTGTATGCTCCTGTTGTCCAGCCAGTAGCTTCAGGGGGTCCAGTAGAACCATGGAAAGGATGCTGAGACCCTGTCCCTTGTATCTGGGAGGTGTTGTTGAGGAGTGGGAGGAGTCTGGGGTCCAGATGCTAGAGCTGTGCATTTCTGGAACTTGGGAGTCATGTTTGAGTAGGGAGAAAGTACCAGGTGTTGTGAGCCTAAGACCCCTGCATATATTTTTGGCCAGCACCCTACATTGGCAGCAGTTCCAAAAAGTGTCCTCAGACTAAAGGTGTGTGTGGGGGGGGGAAGCACTCCTTCAGTCAAATGAGAGCCAAAGAGGGGCAGGCCCTAGATGGGTTCCAGCCAATGGGAAGGGAGCCCTATAATTCAGACATCAGCAACCATATCTACCAAACCTTCTATTTCAACACCATTCGTTTGTAATATTAATTTGGGTCTCTGATCATTAACTACCTTTTGCCAGAACATACATTTTCCATTACTCTCAAATTACCCTGTTACTTCTAATGGACAGACTTTGCTAGTGATGTAAGGGTTTTATGCTCCCCATTAATTTGCATCTCCTTTTTAACATATGCCATGATTTTAATTTTTTCCTTGAAATATCCATCTATCATACCTGGATGAATAATAAATCTTTGAGAAGTTAATACACTTCTTTCCAGGATTATTCCTGATGTGCTTCAGGCCCAGGACAAGTAGCTCTAGGTTCTCTCCAAATTCCTCAGTCCCTACCTGCTGCCTTCCATGGCTGGCAACTCTACTGTCAACTCTCTTCCCTGAACTTTCCAGGGTAGGGGCTTCCCCTCCTCCTCACCATGTAATCTCAACATTTTGTTGCTATTACCTTTTTTTCTCTCTCTCTGTCTTACCCCTTGCATGGCAACCAATAGCTGCTTCCAATGAACCTACATTTATATACTTTAACTTGCCTTCCATGAGAAGCAGCTCAGGCTCATTTTTTAATTATAGAAAAAGGGAGGAATGTTAGTATTTAAGAAGTCTGTTTCTGGAATCCTAGATGGCGGCACCAGGCAGATACTGTGTCTGAGGAGCAGAACAGCAACATCAGCACAGCGGTATAGCAACCAAGAGACTGAACTCTGGGCCCTAAACCAACAGGGATCGTGTTTCCTAGGTGAGAGGAAACTCCAAGGTGCAGGAGTCAGTTGGATCCACCCTCAGGTCATCCAGCCAGAACCTGGAAGAGATCCCAGGTCGAGCAGGCACTCGGTGGCCAGAGCAGAGCCACATGCCTGCGTATTCTGATCATCTTCCTAGACTGAATGGTGGGCACAAAAACACCAGAGACTGGGAGTCCCAGTCGTGAGAAAAACCCACAGGGAAGGTGGGGTGACCTGAGGGTCCCGCAGACCGGAAGGCGCACTTCACCAGCCCTGAGTGGGGCTCCAGCTGCAAGCACAGAGACTTGCTGCATGCCCAATTTTCTGTCACAGACAGAACTGTGTGCCCCAGGGCATCAGAGAATGGTTTCCCTGTAGGGAGAAAACGCCACAGGGAAGGAAGCAAATGGGGACTGACTTCAGGTCACCCAGCGTATCCCTGGAAAGGGTCCCACAGACCACCAGGCACATGCCGCCAGCCCAGAGACCTGCTGTGCACCCGACTATCCACCATAGACAAAACTGTGCGCCCCAGGGCATCAGAGACTGGGAGTCCCTGTCAGGAGAAAACCCCACAGGGAGGGAGACAGCTTAGAGCACTCAGCCGATCCCACCCCCAGCACACATGGGAAAGTTCTCAGGAAAAGGTCTCAGGTTCCTGCCTAGTCACTATCTTGGAGCCACCACCTGCCAGCGCCTGTGCACTCTACATGCCACCCCAAACACCGCAGACTGGGCCTTCCTGTTGGGAGAAAACCCCATGGTGGGGGAAACATCTGGCCCTATCTCAGGACACCTAGCTCCGGAAAAGTTTCTGGCTATCCCCAGGCTCCTGACTCTAGCTTCCACCTGCACACATGAGAGCAGAGCTCACCTGCCACTGACCACCCCTTGGGTACTGGGACACAGAGACCCAATGACAGACCTACAGAAGCCTGGGACCCCAAGATCAACCCCCAGATACTGCTTCAAGGGGCAACCAGTTATCCCTAATTAAACTGACCAAACCACTGGGCACCCAGGTTACAGCAGCAGCTCACTAAATTTATAGCAAGAAACCCAAAGGCAGGGCAGCTGTCTCCAGGACTTCTCCAGGTGAGAGGAAAACCCTCTTGACTAACAAGGACCACAGTTACCACTCCTGAGGTAAGCTGTGGCAATTCCTGAAAAACACTGGCCATTCAGTGACCATACTTAAAAAGCTGAGGAGGCTTCCTTCATGAAAAATCATCTTCCTGCCAAGGGGATTCTCTCCACCACAGGATTCCAGGAACCACCAGAAACTAACACCCAACCCCTAAGATAGCCCAATGGGTAAAAGACAGTGTAAAAGCTCAACCAACAAAAGACAGAGCAATATGGCATCTCCAGAACCCAGTTATCCCCAACATAATTGAAATCCAAGAAGACGACCTAACATCTATGCTTATGAAGAGGATAATACAAATAAAATACGTAAGGAACTAGAGGAGGATAAAGTCAAACAGATTATGGCCATCTGTAAAGAAATGCAGGAAGTTGCAACCAAACAGTTTGTGGTCTTTTGAGAGGAAATAATTAAATCACTGAAAGAAATAAAAGAAACAGGACTGTTCAAACAAACAGCTGAAGGAATTGAAGGAAAAACAGGAAAATACACGCAGACAGGTGAAGGAAATCAACAAAACGGCTCAAGAACTGAAGATAGAATTGGAAAAATTAAAGAAAACACAAATGGAGGAAACCGTGGAGAGAAAGAATTTAGGGAAGAAAACAGGAACTACAGAGGTAAGCATAACCAATAGACTACAAGAGATGGAAGAAAGAATCCCAGGTGTGGAAGAGACAATGGAAGAAATCGATGTATCCGTCAAAGAAAATGTTAAATCTAAAAAATTTCTGACACAGACCGTCCAAGAAATTCAAGACAACATGAAAAGACAAAACCTCAGAATAATAGGAATAGAGGAAAAAGAAGATTCCCTCCACCAAGGCCCAGGAAATATTTTCAACATAAGCATAGAAGAAAATGTCCCCAACTTAAAGAGAGGCCTATAAGAATACAAGAGGCCTACAGAACGCCCAATAAATTAGACCAGAATAGAAAATACTCCCACCACATAATAATAAAAATAGTAGGTATACAGAACAAAGAAAAAATACTAAAAGCTGAAAGGGAAAAAGGCCAAGTAACATATAATGGTAAAGCCATTACTTCTCAACAGAGACTATGAAAGCCAGAAGGGCCTGGATGGATACTATGCAGACCCTAAAAGAACAAAGATGTCAGCCCAGGCTACTATACCCAGAAAAACTCTCAGTCTTCACAGACAGAGAAAACAAGATATTCAAAGTCAAAAACAAATTTCAACAATACCTACACACAAATCCAGGGTTATAGAAGACACTAGAAGGAAAAATACAACCCAAAGAAACTAACTACTTTCAAGAAAACACAGGAAATAATTAACCTCACTACAGTAAAACACAAGTAACCAAGCACATAAACTTACTACCACAGCCAACATCAAAATCAAAGGATGTAACAGCCACTGGTCATTAATCTCTCTCAACATCAATGGACTCAATTCTCCAATAAAAAACACAGACTAACAGAATGGATGTGTAAACAAGACCCAGCAATCTTTTGCATACAAGAAACACACCTAAGTTACAAAGATAGACATTACCTGAGGGTAAAGGTCTGGAAGATGGTTTTCCAAGAAACGACCCAAGAAGGAAGCAGGATAGCCATTCTAATATCTGATAAAATAGATTTCAACCAAAATTAATAAAAAGAGATGGGGAAGGACACTTCATACTCATCAAGGGAAAATTCTACCAGGAAGACATCACAATCCTGAACATCTGTGCCCCAAATGCAAGGGCACCCACATTTGTAAAAGAAACATTAATAAAACTTAAATCACACATAGATACCCACACATTAATAGTGGGAGACTTCAACACACCACTCTCAACAAAGGACAGGTCAACAAAACAGAAATTAAACAAAGAAGCGATGTCTCTAGCAGAGGTCATGAATCAAATGGAAGTAACAGACATCTATAGAACCTTACACCCAGACACAAAAGAATTTACCTTCTTCTCAGCACCTCATGCAAACTTCTCCAAAAGAGACCATATGGTTGGTCACAAAGTGAGCATCAACAGATACAAGAAGATTGAAATAATCCTTTGTATCCTATCTGATCACCATGGACTAAAGCTGGTCCTCAACAACAGAAATAGCAAAAAGCCTACACACACATGGAAACTGAACAAGTTGCTACAAAATTCAGCTGGGTCACAGAAGAAATAAAGAAAGAAATTAAAGTCTTCCTAGAATTCAATGAAAATGAAGACACTACATACCCAAACTTATGGGACACAATGAAAGCAGTTCTAAGAGGAAAGTTCATAGTATTAAGTGTCTTCAAGAAGAAATTCTAGATATCTCATTCAAGCAACTTATTGGCTCACCTATAAACCCTAAAAAAAAAAAAAAAGAAGCAGACACACCAAAGAGGAGTAGATGGCTGAAACTAATCAAATTTAGGGCTGAAATTAATAAATTAGAAACAAATAAAACAATTCAAAGAATCATTGAAACCAAGAGCTGGTTCTTTGAGAAAATCAACAAGATAGACAAACCCTTATCCAAACTAACTAAAAGGCAGAGAGGCACTATCCAAATTAACAAATACAGAAATGAAAGGGGGGACATGATTACAGACACTGAAGAAATCCGAACAATCATTAGGGCTTACTTCAAAAGTCTATATGCCACAAAATTTGAAAATCTAAATGAAATGGACAATTTTCTTGATCAATTCCACTTACCAAAGCAGAGTCATGACCAGGTAAATCAATTAAATAGTCCTATTATTAAAATAGGACTATGGAAATAGAAGCGGTCATCAAAAGTCTCCCATCCAAAAAAAAAAAAAAAAAAGCCCAGGGCCAGATGGTTTCAGCACAGAATTCTACCAGGCCTTCAAAGAAGAGCTAACTCCAGTTCTCTTCAAACTATTCCACAAAATAGAAACAGAAGGAATACTACCAAACTAATTCTATGAAGCCACAGTCACCTTGATACCTAAACCATACAAAGACCCAACAAAGAAAGAGAATTTCAGGCCAATATCCCTTATGAACATTGATGCAGAAATACTCAATAAAATACTTGCAAACTGAATACAAGAATACATCAAAGATATCATCCACTATGACCAAGTAGGCTTCATCCCAGGTATGCAGGGGTAGTTCAGTATACGGAAATCCATCAATGTGATTCCACCATATTAACAAACTGAAAGAAAAAAACCAAATGTAATCTCCTTAGATGCTGAAAAAGCATTTGACAAAATCCAATATCCATTCGTGTTTAAAGTATTGGAGAGATCAGGGATACAAGGCACATCCCTAAACATAGTAAAGGCAATATACAGCAAGCCTATAGCCAACAACAATCCTACTGAAATCAGGGACAAGGCAAGGCTGCCCACTCTCTCCATATCTCTGCAACATAGTTCTGGAAGTCCTTGCTACAGCAATAAGACAATTGAAGGAGATCAAGGGGATACAAATTGGAAAGGAAGAAGTCAAAGTATCGCTATTTGCAGATGATATGTTAGTATACCTAAGTGACCCCAAAAATTCTACCAGGGAACTCCTACAACTGATAAACACCTTCAGCAAAGTGGCTGGATGAAAAATTAACTCAAAAGTAGCCCTCCTGTATACAAGCAACAAAAGGGCTAAGAAAGAAATTAGGAAAACAACATCCTTCACAATAGCCACAAAACACATAAAGTACCTTGGTGTGACTCTAACCAAGCAAGTCAAAGACTTGTATGAAAAAATTTCAAGTCTCTGAAGAAAGAATTAGAATAAGATATCAGAAGATAGAAAGATCTCCCATTCTCATGGTTTGGCAGGATTAACATAGTAAAAATGGCCATTTTACTAAAAGCAATCTACAAATTCAATATGATTCCCGTCAAATTACCAACACAATTATTTACAGACCTTGAAAGAAAAATTCTCAACTTCATGCAGAATAACAGGAAACCCAGAATTGCTAAAACAATCCCCTACAATAAAAGATCTCCTGGAGGTATCTCCATCCCTGATCTCAACAGTAATAAAAACTGCATGGTATTGGCATAGAAACAGAATGGTAGATCAATGGAAACAAATAGAAGACCCAGAAATAAACACACACAGTATGAACACCTGATTTTTTGACAAAGAAGCCAAACCATACAAGGGAAAAAAGATAGCATCTTCAAAAAAATGGTGCTGGTCTAACTGAATGTCTACATGTGGAAAATGCAAATAGATCCATATTTATCACCCTGCACAAAACTAAAGTCCAAGTGCATCAAAGACCTCAACATAAAATCAGACACATTAAATCGGTTAGAAGAAAAACCGTGGAAGAGTCTAGAACTCATTGGCACAGGAGACAACTTCCTGAACAGAACACCAACAGCACAGGCTCTAAGATTAACAATCAAGAAATGGGACCTCATGAAACTGAAAAGCTTCTGTAAAGCAACGGGCACAGTTGCCCGAACAAAACGACAGTCTACAGACTGGGAAAGCATCTTTACCAACCCTCTATCTGACAGAGGGCTTATATCCAGTATATATAAAGAACTCAAGAAGTTAAAAAGCAACAAATCAAGTAACACAATTAAAAAATGGGGAACAGAGCTAAACAATTCTCAATACAGGAATATCGAATGGCAGATAAACACTTAAAGAAATGCCCAAATGTCCTTAGCCATCAGGGAGATGCAAATTAAAACGACCCTGAGATTTCACCTTACACCCATCAGAATGACCAAGATCAAAAACTCAAGTGACAACACATGCTGTAGAGGTTGTGGAGAATGCGGAACCCTCTTCCACTGCTGGTGGGAATGTAACTTGTACAACCACTCTGGAAATCAATCTGGCACTTTCTCAGACAATTAGGAACACTGCTTCCTCAAGATCCAGCTATACCAATCCTAGGGATATATCCAAAAGAGGCTCAAGTGCACAATAAGGACATTTGCTCAGCTATGTTCATAGCAGCTTTATTTGTAATAACCAGAAGTTGGAAACAACCCAGATGCTCCTCAACTGAGGAATGGATACAGAAATTGTGGTACATCTACACAATGGAATATTACTCAGCAATAAAAAACAAGGATATCATGCAATTTGCAGGTAAATGGTGGGAACTGGAAAAGATCATCCTGAGTGAGCTATCCCAGAAGCAGAAAGACACACATGGTATATACTCACTCATATAGACATATAATATAGGATAAACCTACTAAAATCTGTACACCTAAAGAAACTAATCAAGAGGGTGGACTCCGGCCAAAATGCTCAATCCCCATCTAGAAAGCAAAGAGGATGGACATCAGAAGAAGGAGAAAACAGGGAACGAGGTAGGAGCCTGCCACAGAGGACTTCTGAAAGGCTCTGCCCTGTAGACTACTATCAAAGCAGATGCTGAGACTTATGGCCAACCTTTGGCCAGAGTGCAGGGAATCTTATGAAAGAAGTGGGAAATAGTAAGATCTGGTGAGGACAGGAGCTCCACAAGCAGAGCAACAGAACCAAAAAATCTGAGCACAGGGGTCTTTCCTGAGACTGATACTTCAACCAAGTACCATGCATGGAGATAACTTAGAAGCCCTGCACAGATGTAGCCCATGGCAGTTCACTGTCCGAATGGGTTCCATAGTAATGGGAACAGGGACTGCTTGTGACATGAACTGATTCTCCTGCTGTTTGATCACCTCCCTTTGAGGGGGGAGCAGCCTTACCAGGCCACAGAGGAAGAGAGTGCAGCCAGTCCTTCTGAGACCTGATAGACTAGGATCAGAAGGAAGGAAAAGAAGACCTCCCCTATCAGTGGACTTTGGGAAGGGCATTCATGAAGTAGGGGGAGAAAGGGAAGGTTTGTGAGGAGAGGAGGGAGGGTGCTACAGGGGGATACAAAGTGAATAAAGTGTAAAAAAAAAAAAAAGAAGCCTGTTTCTGGGTTGTCTAGCAACCTCTGATGTCATCATGTGTTGTCTGCCAGGTAGTCACACCTTGCAGGTGTGGATCAGTTGCCTTCTTGCTCTTGTACTTTCTTCTTCTCTCTCCTTTCTCTGTCAGGACACCCTCTCCCCTCCCCCACCATGTCTCTCTCTTCCTCTCTCTCTCTCCATCCAAAAAAACTCTTTCATATAAAATCTGTTACACATCATCATTTCATTGGTGTGTTGGGCCAGGAAGCTTGGTTGTACCTGGTCTGGTCATGCCAGGACCCCTTTAACTGGACTACAATGCCTGCAACAGGTATTTCTTCTCTTCTACCTATCACTAACCACCACTCAACTCAGATCTGGCATCCTACCATATGCTCTGAGCACCCAGAACAAGATGGACACTCACGCTGTGCCAGAATCGGCTTGGGGAAACTAAAAACGCTCATACCAGATGCTGAAATTGCCCCTTCAGACACAGACACAGACTGCTTCTAAACTTTTGCTGTTAGGTAAGCAATTTCTTGGACCCTGAACATACAGAGTTGGCTTTAGATTGAGCCAACCAGACTGTCCTTGAAGGTAAAAGACCATAAATACCAGTGGTTATTTTATAACATTCAACTTTTGGAGATAATGCAAGAGGTTTATCTCTGGCCAGATTGAAAGCTGCATTGTCTTCAGTAACATGCATAAGATCAGCAATACTCAATTTGGGTTTTCCTGCCTGCTTGTTATCTCTCGGCTGACCAAAGGAAAAATGACTCATATTTTTTGCTGCAGGGCCACAAGCTGACAGGCCCCACATTTTGTTTCCCTATGGCAAGAGGTTACCTTGCATGTCTCCCCTGGACCTGCAATCCCTAGTCCAATGTTTTTCCTTTCCACAGTAGCTACAAAACCCAGAAACCCTTGGCATTGCATTGCAGCCAGAAACTGCTTTTTCTCTTCTATAAATATGATATTCTCCAGAGTTAATGCACCTGTTAGTTTGAGCTCTGAAACATTTAACCTTACAATTTCTTTGAAAATACCTAAATTTACCGCAGCTAAAGCACCAGGTATTTTGATAACTGAGACCTCTAGCTACTGCTTGTCCTATTATTTTGGCATGATACTCCTGAGATCCAATATTAGTTTTGTCTCTTATCCATTCGTCTACTGGGATGCTCTTGCCTTTATGAGTCTAATTACCCTCTTCCATTCAGTATTTACATTCTTAAACACCAAGGTCTCTATCAACATTTGCCATCAGGGTTTGATACAGCCTTGTTTATGGCTGAAACCAGTCTCTGTGAGAAGTCTGTGAAGGCTTCTCCAGGACCTTGTATTATCTTAGTAAATGAAGTAGATCTTTTCTTGGGCTCATCAACCATACCCCAATCTCTTAGAGCTGCCAAGTGACATTGTTGTAAAATGACATCACCAGATGGGATTTGTTCTTGTAGCTCAGCATAATGCCCTTCACCAAGCAATTGATCTTGAACATCACTTATCCCCTTTGCTGCACTTTGTTCTATTTTCTTGGCTTTGTCCCTCCACCAGGGCAACCACTGTAATTGTTGACCAGCTTCTGGCACATCTGACACCAATCCCTTCTAATCTTAAGGAATAATTCTATTTTGCATAGCCCATTTACTTATTTGTTTTACAAGTGGGGAATGCATTCCACCAAGGAGGACCTCTGGGGGGGGGGGCGGTCAATGTAGCGATGAAAACAAAAGACTCTTTAAAACACTTTAAATCTAATGTTTCTATTGGACACCATATCATGTCAGTATAATCATGACAGCTAACATAAGGAGGCATGTGCTGCACAATTACTGGGGAAGCTGATGGTGCCTGTGTAGTCCCAGGCAATGTCTCTAGTGGCACACTTGGCTCAATATTAACTCTTCTGCCCTGTACAGTCTCCTGTTTTCCCCAGCCCCTTATATTATTTGAGATACAATACCAAGAAGCAGATTTTCTGATTCGCATGTGGCAACCCCTGAATCTCTATCAGATTTTAAGTATGATTGCTGAATGACTTCAATTGGCCCCAAGTGGGTATTTACTGTTAATGAGTGGATCTGGAAGCATGGTGCTTGGCACCATGGCAGGAATGCAGATGAGGTTTCTTTAGAGCCAGAGGGAGACAATCAATTTTGTAGGAGGGAAGAGGAGCACATGTGTTTGAGCAGAAGAAAAGGGAGGATCAGGAGTCTCCACAGGGGAAGTTGGTATCTGCTGTTTTAGAATTTGAAAGTGGTTAGGGTGGATTAGGGGCAGCTCCATGATAGGGCTGAGTGAGTTGTTCCAGGATCCAGATAGGAGAGTTTGTGTTCTGTGGAAACACACAAATATATCCTCGTACCAAACTCAGCAAGATGTTGGGACCTTGCCAGGTTCCTATGAGCAAATCACACCATTTGACCAAAGCTTTTGGGGAAGCAGAAGTTCAAGCCTGGCCCGGCCCTCATTGGGCATAACATAGCCTGGTGGACTGTTGGCCACTGATAGCAGTGATGGCTGGGACAAGTTTGAACTCTGAGGGAATCTAAGGGCCTCAGTTCCAGTAATGACAGTAATATCTGTTCTGGTGTCCACCAATCTTTTTACTAGCTACCATCTCGACAGACAGTCATCATGGGGGAGTGTGGGAACACAGGAAGGGTCCAGTAGATCTGTGATCTTTGGTGGTCCCCTCTTACTGTTGGTGCTGAGGGGCGCTCCATTTGGAGTTTAAAGTCCCAGACTGGTCAGGGGGATCCCTTGCCCAATGCTAGCCTTTATTGCACTTCAGGAATTTTGTCCTGGGCCTCACATTGGAGCAATCTCTGCAAAGGTGGCCTTTTGTTTACCATAGCCCCAGCAGTCATGGTCCAGAGGACCTGCTTGTTGAGGGAGGGTAACAGACTAAACTCTATGCTTCAAGAAGGCATCAATCGAGGCCATCAAGGCCACAACAGGGCCTACCCTGGGGTCAAGCAATAGTAGAAGATCTAACCGGACATTAGAAGAAATGCTGGCATTGATCACTTTCCCAGTTTCCAAGCGTGACCCTCATCTGGCCTGGGTGGAGCCCTGTTTCGCATAAATTTTCACACCCTTGATGACCAAGGCTTAAGCCCTGCTAACAAGCATTGGGCCTCCCTACCTCAAAAGGAACCTCTGACGCTCATGTGCTGGAGAGAACCCCTTAACTCCTCTTTGGCAGCCACCCACCCCTGTTGACATGGAGGTGAGATTATACTTGTGTTTTCCCACAGAAATTCAACTGCACCTATGCCATTAAGGGAGGGATTGTTCTCATACTAGTCATTTCGTTCAAGTGTCTCATACAGCATATTTCTTGGCAATGCTCCATCAACAAAGCTACCGGTAGGTAGTTCTCTGGGACTTGCCCTGGCTATCCTCAGGCATATGATCCTAGGACCAAGTAGACTCCCCAGGAGCTCTGGGACCCTCTTTCATCAAGGGAAATCCTGGGGTCAGCTGCCAGGCTATTGGCTTTCTCACTTCATGGTTAGTGACCCCAGACACTGTGCTCAATGGGCACAGCCATTTTGGAGAACCTGTGAGCTCAGAGGTCTTGCCATTCTCCTTAGGGATACTGGCTGGTTGAGCTTTAGAGCAGCAGCTGGTGTTGCTTCCACGGGTCATGAGCTTTAGGAGGCCCGTGGTTGGAGCCATGTGCCTGGGATAGTGAGAATGGGCACTTGAATTCAGAACCGTGCTCCCAGTACCAGGAGCATGACAGCTGACCTGGGGACTTCTTTTGGTGAAAGAGGATTCCAGAGCTTCTGAGGAGTCCACTTGGTCCCCACGATTATATACCTGAGGAGAGCCAAGGCAAGTCCCTGAGAACTACCTACCAGTCTGAGACCATTCCCATCAATCTGAGGAGGGCTCCTGCAAGAATATTCTAGCATTCCTGCCCAGGGCTCTTCTCGAACCCCCTAGAACTCCAGCAGACAACTGGATCTAATAGCCAATGCCAAAGACAACCAGATGGCTAAAGACCAGTGTAAACACACAATCAACAAAAGCCAGAGCAATATGGCATCACCAGAACCCAGTTAGCCCATGGCAAGCAACCCCAGATACTCTAACACACTTCAAATACAAGAAAGTTACATTGTATTTATGCTTATGGAAATGATAATAGAGGAAAATAGTACAATCTTTCAAAAAGTACAGCAAGGTGCAGTAAAAGAGTTTGAGGCTTTTAGAGAGTTTCCTAAACAAATAAATTACTAAAAGAAATTCAGGGGAGAATAAACAAACAGGTGAAGGAAATCAGTAAAACAATTCAAGATCTGATGATGGAAAAAGAAACAATAAAGAAAGGACAAACTGAAGAAATCCTGGAAAAGGAGAACTTAGGGAAGAAAACAGGAAGTGCAGAGGTAAGCATTGCCAAAAGAATACAAAAGATGGAGGAAAGACTCTCAGGTGTAGAAGACACAATAGAGGAAATTGATGCATCTGTCAAAGAAAATGTTAAATCCAAAAAATTCTTGACATAAAACATCCAAGAAATCAAGGACACCAAGAAAAATCAAAACCAAGGAATAATAGGAATAGAAGAGAGAGATGATTCCTGGTTCTAAGGCCCAGAAAATATTTTCAACAAAATCACAGAACAAAACTTCCTCAATCTTAAGAAAGAGATGCCTATAAGCATAGAAGATGCCTACAGAACACCAAATAGATTAGACCAGAAAATAAAATCCTCCTGCCATATTATAATCAAAACATTAGATGTACAGAACAAAGAAAAAGTATTAAAAGCTGAAAAGAAAGGCGGCCAAGTAACATATAAATGGCAAACCTATCAGAATTACACCTGACTTCACAGCAAAGACTATGAAAGCCAGAATGGCCTGGGCAGATGTCTTGAAAACCCTAAGAGACCACAAAGACAATCCAGACTACTATACCCTGTAAAACTTTCACTCAGCATAGATTGAGAAAACAAGATATTTCACGACAGAGCCAAATTTAAACAATATCTACACACAAACCTAACCCTAAAAAAGATACTAGAAGAAAATCTCCCACTCAAGGAGCCTAACTACACCTCCCCCTAAAAAAAATCCCACAGGATATAAATAACTTCACTACAACACCAAAAGAGGACAAGCATGTGGGCATTCCTGGCAAAGGATCATTATGGCTCATGGCCTGGGACATCAGAAATAGTCAGGTGGAAAGCACATGAACTGACTTTGGAAAGTCTGTTCAGAGATGAACATCCATTGTTGGCTCAGAGATGTTGTGAAGGGATGTGATTGGGTTGCCCAAAGTCATGTAGCCTGCTGTCTCTTCTTGAATAAATGAGTTTGCAGCCTGTCACACTTGGTTTGCTTTCCACCGATTTCTGGTGTCCATGTGGTGACTCTATACTGCTTACTCCCTTGACCTGAAACCCCTGCCCTCAACCATGGGTTGGACCCTTGGGAGGAGGAGCAACAACATCTGGCTACCAATGTGGCTTTGGCCTCTCAGTGCTGGCAAGACACCTCCCTCTTTCTCTCAGTGAGTAGGCCACTTTTATATTCTGTGTTTCTTGGCTGCTTGTGGGTGAACGTGCAGCTCCCACCTCCCCTTTTCCCCTGGTCTGTCATTCCTGGCTAGGCAGGCACATACTGCCAATAGGTCCCTCGGTTTGGTTTGTCCCAGTGAGATCTCATGAGGTTCTGATCAACTGATTTTGGATCCTGGAGCTCAGCTTTGACTGCTCTCTCCAGACATACCATATGGGCATATGGCTGTGGACTAATGACCCACAGAAGTCTCCTGATAATCACAGGACACTTGGTTCCTGAACTTCACTCTGTATGTCTGACTGGGCTCCTATTCTTGTCCTCATTGTCTGTGGTACCATTATTATCATAGTCTTTTTCCACTTCCTTGAGATTTCCTATCACAACCCACCCCCTTTCAATGCCATCTTTACCCCCAAACCCCTCCACGCATCCACTATGGGTAATGTTCCACTAGCATTCACCTCCCCCACTTCCTCCCAACTCTCAGATTATTTGAGTGACAAGGAAGACGATTCTTGCTGAACACAGCCAGAATCACCTCACATTAGTTCTGTCCAAACCCAACCAGAGGCTCCCTCCCACCTATCCATGGGTGGAACTCCACCCTTATCGCTCCTTAATGATGCAACACCCTCATGTCCTAACCCAGGGTTTGTTTGTGTCTTTCCAAAGACTTCACAAATGCTCATCTGGATTCCAGCTCACAATGTGCTCCAGCAACCAATGTCTGTGATGAGCCTGTCCAGAAGGAGGGGAATGCCCCCTTGGAGGAATCACAAAGGTGGGTAACAATGGTCCAGACTAATCAGATTCTCCTTCAAGGGGCTACATACCAATAGTTGCAGCACCAACCTCAGGATGTTACATATGACATCCTCTCTGACCTTTCCCTCCCATGATTTGGTTCCCTCCATGCCACCTTAAGAAGCCCAATTATCCAACCACCATCCCTATAGTTCTGACTAATAAGGGCATGCCCTTGAAAAACCTATGTGACAGCAACCTTCAGGGAGTACTCACCAGGAAGACGGATAGCCAATGGCAGATAAGACCCCAAGAGTTGGGGTAACCTAAGACAGACACCATTGCTTGAGATGAGCCCCCTAGGCTTAGGGTCAACAATGGTGGGGAAAAGGATCTCCCAAGGTCACAATAAATAAAACAAAATGGAGGGTATGAGGGCCTCCTGGCAAAGGGCCATTAGTGCTATTCTAGTACCTGATGAACCTGATATTGCCACTTCCAAGTCTAGACACATTTTACCTTGTTACTAGACTCAGAAAGCAGATTTCAAAGTAAATTTTTACTCTTCCTTTATCTAAAGGAACTCACTTTATAGTAACTGCTCCCAATAATCAACCACCTGTGTCTTATGATAACTGAATAGAAAAAAAGTGTAAGGTTGTAAACATAATTCACGAAGGTTTAAGGACTTGAAAGCTTAACTGATAGTAAGGAAACGACTTAAAGTATATATGAGAGAAATAACAAATGCTTCGGATTCCTTTCCTGTGCTGTGCTACATTGATCAAGAAGCTCTGCTAATATCATAGCCACAGCTCAGGATTTTAAGTTTCCTTTGGTTGTCTTTTAAGTATAAACCTTAAAAATCTTCTTACTGTGATAAATTTAAATATGTCCACTCTTCAAGACAGAGGAAAGAAGCTCCTCTTTCACAGTCTGTAGTCATACGAAAGAATGCTCATGCTTTTAACCCAAAATCATTTCCCAAGCTTCTTCTATGGCACAAAGGTGCAAGTGTCTATTGCCTTTTCTATCACATGAATTTTAATACTTGAATCTACCTTTCACAGGTCAAATGGACTCCAGATAAGTACTGTCAATCAACAGCCTATTTCCCCAGCTGCCTATTCCTGATGGTGGGATCTCTTCCCCTTTCCCTGGTTTTGGTCCTCCCTCCCCCAACTACATGGGCCTAAAAATTTCAAGTATCCAACTGGGGGAAAAGTACGTGTACACACACATAAACATATGTATGTATGTATGCATGTATGTTCCAGCATCCTGACAAGTTCAGTGTTTCCTCAAAATCGGCATCCAACATCTGCTAGCTCCAAAATGGTTAGACCACAGGTGGCCATGTACAACCAAAAAATATTGGACTTTCTCATGGCAGAAAAGGGAGGCACTTGCATGTTCTTGGAAGATGAGTGCTATTACTCTATCAACAAATCTGGCCTGACAGAAACTAATATTGAGTCAGTCTACAAATTGTCTGAAGAACTCTACCAATACAACTAGGGCACATCTCCATTCCACTATTTCTGCCAGCCTTTACTCTTCACACAGCTAGCCCTGTTTGTAGGGCTGGTGGTAATCTATTTTTCTCCTAGCAACTAGCCTCCTCCACTTCCTGCAGGAATGCATAGGTGAGGTGTAGTGCTCGTTTTCAAAACTTTACTTTATTTATGGTCTTTAGGCTTCCACCTCCCTTCCAACCTCCCAACCCTATGCAGGAGAGTAGTTATTGAAGAGAGAGGGCCTCTTTACTTCTCCCAGCTGTTTAGGGTCCAGGGGTTCTTTTAGAGCTTTCTACCAATCTCCATTAACTGCAATGCAGCTAGCAATCTCCTTAATGACCCTGCACCTGAAAGCATTTCTCTCTTTCTGTCTGCTCCAAACTGCCACACTGTCCATCTCTGGTCTCTCCAAACTGCTCCGCACCACATGCTGACACCAAACACCACCACATGCCACTTCTTCTCTTTCTTGGCTCTCATATTTAAACTCTCAGCGTCTTAGACCACGCCCTTCTCTGTGACTCATGTGGAAGGCCGTACCAGCTAGCAAAAGCCACATCCCACACAAGACAACTAAAAGGTATGGACAAACTATATCCCAACTAAAATCCCACACTTGGGATTAAAACAAAAACATATTTACATAATATGACTGAGTTTACAAAGAAACCAAAACTGCTGTTACAGGACGTCTCCAGACTGGCCACTCACCAAATGCTCCTGTACCCCTATGTCCCTGTGCCCACAGCCCTGCCTACTTCTGATACCCCTTTCCTTCATTGTCCAAGAAAGTAGTCAGAATTTGAATCTTTGTCTCTATATCAAAGAGGTTGGGATGTTGTGCTGGAGGTTTAGAACAAAACCAAGATGGCATGGGCTGTGAGGTCCTTGCCTCGCAGGAGTCAGTGCTTGCAAAAGCCTTCGGAAAACACTGAGCAAGGCCAGGTACTAGCTCTGGGTTACACAGTGACAACCAGATCTAAGACCCACCTATAGGGCCCTGAACTCACCAAATAAGGCTATAACCCTAATACTACACCATCATGTCATCACTCCTTCCCCTTCTCCTTTAAGAAGCCCCAACCACTGCCCAGCTTTGTGACTTCACTGACTTCTGTGAGGTTGACGAACTCGCCTAAGATATGGACCCAATAAACCTGGCCTTTTATTTTAAATTCGGCTCAATTGGATGTATTGTAGTGATAGAAAAGCCATTCAAACCCAACCACCAAAGGGAATGTTTTCACCAAGATGTCAAAATCAAGGCTCTCTATCTCACAAATACTACAAAAAAAAAAAGTCAAAATTTATGAACTTCTTTCCTAATAGAAACATTCTTTGTAAGGTTTTTGCTTCTGAGACACCTGAAACATGTGAGACTCCTTAAAAAAGTTATATTCCATGTCCTTATAACTATTCACTGTTTTTGAATGCCCCACACTAATATTTCAAGTTAACAAGGCCTGGTGTAGAGGGCCTTCTCAAACGCAGGGCACTCAAAAGGTTTCTCCACAGCAGCAGTTTCAACCTGTGGGTCATGATCCCTTTGTGGGGGTATGAAATGACTCTTCCACAGGAGTTACCTAAGACCATCAGAACATAGATGTTTACATTAGGATCCAACATTACAGTTATGAAGTAGCAATGAATATAATTTTATGGTTGAGTGTCACCACAACATGAGGGATTGTATTAAAAGGTCACAGCATTAGGAAGGTTGAGAACCACTGCTCTACAAGAGAAAGCCCAACATGTTAGGACAAGTGTGTTCTCTGGCTTTCTCACAGTAGCTGTCCTGTGCCTGCAACCTGTCCCTCTTGATGATACAGCTAATGATGTGAAGAGAGGCATGAGGGTTAGCTGAAGCAGTTTCCAAAGTGCTGGCACTGCTGAGACCTGAACTGGAAAGTGAGGAATGAGACAGGAGCTCTGCCTGAAAGCACTGCTACAGTCACAACACCAGCAGGCTCTTTCCTCATGTAGTCATGTTTCCGCTGGATGACATACAACTTACGATGCAATGCAAGGGAAAAGGACTTAGCTACCTCATGGGCTTTAAGATGCTGAGGGAGGTGCACACCTTTGCCACATTGGCACTGAAAGCATTCGTAGTAGTGTCTGCCCCTTGTCCCCTGCTCCCACTTAGTACAGGAAATTCTTGCACAGCCTCTGGGCTTCTTATGTGGATGGGTTCTGGATTCTCTTCTTGACCACACTGGTGAAAGATCCAAAACTTCTTTCATGTGTAGGATCTTTACAGCTTGGCCTTTACAGGATGGAGATACTGTGGAAGGTAGGCTGTTCCTGAACAACCTATTTTGTAAGACGGCAGGAAGGGTTATATAAGAAAAAAGGATAATGAGACCAGAGTTACCTGCAGCCATAAGAGGAGGCTTACAAATGCCTGTATACCTGGAATTGCGCAAAATGGTAGAGGTGGTCTCAAGCAAAGAGAAGGAGCACATTTCAAACAAATTCATAGCGATGGGGCACACAGAGAGTATTGCCTCTGAGTGGAAATACGCAGGAGGGCAGAACTACACCACAAATGGTACTGAAGGGAAAAGATTGGCATTTCAAGCTGCAGTGAACTCACTTGACAAGAAAACATTTTCATCAAAAAGAATGCTGGGTTTATATATAGCTTTGTAGGTACAATGCTTTTGAAGCATGCATGAAGCCATGGGTTTATGCCTCAGCACTGCATAAGCTACACATGGTAGATTACACCTATAATCCCAGTACTCTAGTGGAGGCAAGAAGATTCTCTTATATGGGCATCTTCTACTACACAGAGTACTTGAGACCAACCAGGGACACATTAGACTCTTCTCAAAACAAACAAACAAACAAATACATACATACATAAATACATAAATAAATAGCAAAGTTATCAGTGATGCCCAACTTAAAGCCACAATGAGCTAGTGCTATTGTGGTTGCTTGAATAGAAATAGCCCCAATAGACAAATGAATTTGAATACTTGTTCAGCTGGAAGTGACACTATTTGGAAATGAGGCCTTATTGGAGTAGGTTTGGTCTTGTTGGATAAAGTGTGTGTTGGGGTGGGCTTTGAGGATTCACAAGATCTAGCAAGGCCTAGTGGCTATTCTCTCTTCCTGCTGCCTGCCCTGGATGTAAAACACTCAGCTACCTCTCCAGTGCCATGTCTACCTACATGCCACCATGCTTCCCCCATAGTGAGGCATCATGCTTCTGACCATGACCATAATGGCCTAAACTGTGGAGAGCTGCGTGTGCTGCGCCTTAAAGATGGCGCTGGTTTCTGCCTTCCACCACCCCTACTCCTTATTTGGCTGTGCTGTGTCTGATGATCTGCCTTCTCTTGCATGTACCTATCCGCACTTCCCACGTGGCTACCCGGGGTTGGCTGGCTCAGGGGTACTTATTCCTGGGACGGGCTCTCCTCGGGGCAGAAGATTGTTTAAGGCTCCTGAATAAACTGCTTGAAGAAGAGCTCGTGTGTCGTGTCTTTCCTTGCTGGTCGAGGCGGATGCAACAAGTGGTGGCCCGTACGGGGACCCTCTTCTTTCAATGGCTCAGAACTTCTAGCAGTCAGGGCAGCACGCTGGTAAGTTCCCAAGGTAATGTGGGACAATAATGCGGTCATTGCGGCTAGTTGCTCTTTTCTGTAGAGAAAAGAAAGAGCGAAGACAAGTTTGCAGAGCAGCGAACCGAAAGGGAAAGTAGTGGAAAGTTCGCTGTGTGGCGAACCGAAAGTAAAACAATGGGCACTTCACAATCGCACCCAATTTTTTTGGCTCTTCAAGAGCTGCTCTTATCCAAGAACTTTAAACTCAAGAAGTCCACGTTAGAATGTTTTCTTCATGAGTGTGATACTGTGGCCCCATGGTTCACGGTGTCCGATGACCTGACCATCCCTTGCTGGGACAAGTTAGGGCGAGATTTGGACTTTGCTTGGGGGCAAGGAATGCTGGGAAAGGGAGTGAGGCCAGTATGGAAGCTTGTAAGAAGCTGTCTAGAAGATAATAGATGTTCTAAGGCACTAGAGGAGGGAAAGACAGCATTAGAACAGTTAAAGGAAGAGAGATCGATAAGGTCAGAAAAGTCATCAGATACAGAGGAATCCAGTTCAGATGACGATGCTGATGCCCTAGAAGAGGAACTTCAAGTCCTCCTGGATAAGATAGATAAGGCCTCTATACGGGAAAAGAAAAGGGGAAAGCCGCCGGAGAAGGGAAAAGGGAGAAGGGATCAAGTTAGGACTCCCTCGCGCCCAACCTCCCCCCC
>CM053747.1:52701615-52873354 GCA_028658305.1 Pachyuromys duprasi | reverse complement strand
AGGGTTCACGAACCCCTGGACTTTAAGGTGATCAAAGCCCTAGCTGAGTCAGTGCGTGCTTACGGAATTACTGCTGCCTTTACGGTGGCTCAAGTTGAGGCATTAGAAAGATATTGTATGACACCTAGTGATTGGGCTGGCTTAGCCAGGGCCTGTTTAAGTCCCGGACAGTACCTTGACTGGAAGTATTTTCTAGTAGAATTTGCAGGGGAACAAGCGGCTACAAACCAAGCAGCTGGAAACCCTGCCTGGGACAGGGATATGTTGCTGGGACAAGGTCGGTTTGCCAATCAACAGACAGGCTATCCTCTTGAGGTTTACACTCAGATAAATCAGATTGCTGGGAAAGCATGGAAATCTCTTTCCAACAAAGGAGAGGTAGCTGGAAATCTCACTAAGATCATTCAAGGACCTACGGAACCTTTTTCAGACTTTGTGGCAAGAATGAGCAGATTAGTCCTTTGAATTATAATATTAAATTTTATCCAAGCATCTTATAGGAAATTGGTCAGCAGATTTTGAAGCAACCATGTGAGAGCTGCGCCTGGCAATAGTGCATGTGAACTCCACCAGATTTGATCTCTCCCTTGCTACAGGATTGACATCTTGGATTACCTCTGCCATGAATCATTTTAAGGAGTGGGCGAGCATTTGGGCGGTAGCAGGCCTTCTGATGCTGGCCTCCCTGGTGGGTCTGTGGGGTTTGCATCGGATGAGGGTCACACATAATAGAGACAGGGCTACGATGGTTCAGGCGTTCACTGCTGTTGAGGCTGGACAGTCCCCCCAAGCATGGCTTGTGGCCATGAGATAACGAGACATCACGTTCAGGCTGCACGGCTGAGCACTGCACATGAGACTTATGGGCTGCTGATGGTGGTCTCATGGAGAGCATGTCTGATAGCATGTAGGTTAGTACCACCCTTCCCCAATTAATTTCCTTTTCACCTCCCGCCTCTGGAAAAATGGTACTGGATGGGTTTGGACTCAAGTTGGGTTGAGAAGCCTGAGGCAGAGTCCGTACAATGTCCTGATTTGGTTGCCAGAGATCAGACCTCTACTCTCGCCTGTTTCATTTTTAAACAAAAAGAGGGAACTGTGGAGAGCTGCGTGTGCCACGCCTTAAAGATGGCGCTGGTTTCTGCCTCCGCCACCCCTACGGCGAGTGCTCTTGTGATAAACAACTCCTTATTTGGCTGTGCTGTGTCTGATGATCTGCCTTCTCTTGCATGTACCTATCCACACTTCCCACGTGGCTACACGGGGTTGGTTGGCTCAGGGGTACTTATTCCTGGGACGGGCTCTCCTCGGGGCAGAAGATTGTTCAAGGCTCCTGAATAAACTGCTTGAAGAAGAGCTCAGTGTCTTTCCTTGCTGGTTGAGGCGGATGCGACACTAAACCTGTCAACTGTAAACCAGCCACAATTGAATGCTTTCCTTTATGAGAGTTGCTGTGGTCCTGATGTCTCTTCACAGCAATAGAAATCCAAAGGCAACTATATACCTTTTAGGATGCCCAAAGTGAGGAAATCAGGCAGTAAGTGCTGAGAAACACATGCAGCCACACAAGATACACTGGAATTCTAATCGTAACTGAGAAAATGGGCATCTTGCTATTAAATGAAAGAGAAGAGGCTCAATAAGCCTCCAGTGTGATATGAGAGCACTTACATAAAAAATAGACCCAAAATGTGAGAGTGTGGTTAACTATGGACAGGGCTTATGGAGGAAGTCTGGGTGAAGGCAGAAAGACTCTGAGAATGGAACTGACATAGAGGGGGTGGATGGACAGGGCTGGGGAAATGAACAGTGCAGGTAAGGAGGGAAGGGCAGAGCTGGTGAGGAACAATCACTGTATCCAGACTGAGGAAGAGGAGGAACATGGATGAGGGAGGAAGGATGTGCAGCTGAGAGGGATGGTCAGAGCTAAGCCGGGTGTAAAGCTGAGGAGGAGGAAGATGGAGGAGGGAGGAGGTGGAATGTTGCTGAGGAGGGCTGGAGCTGAGAGAAGAGTTGGGGTATAACTGAGGATAAGGGACAGAGCTGAGAAAAAGAGTATGGATGAGAAAGTAGGTTGTCAAGTAGGAGTGACAGTGTGGTATAGCTGAGGAGGATGTCCAGGGCTAAGTGGGGTGATGGAGTACAGCTGAGAAGGGACATGGCTCAGGTAGGAGGTAGGGTATAGCTGAGGAAGGACAGGGTTTAAAGAAGTGAGGTGCAGCTGAGGAGGTCCAGGGTGAAGGAAGGGGTGGGGTTGGAGATGATGGACAGGCTGGAAGAGGAGATGTAAAGGAAGAGGAGGCACAGTGGGAGGAGGGGTAGTGCTCCGCTATAGGAGGAACAGCACTGAGGCTGTTGCTGGGTAATCCCACAAAACACCAAGTTCTAGGACTTGGGAAGGAACATGGACCCAATGCAAGCATGGGCAGGGAAATGGCAGTATCTGGGTGCACAGGGCAATAGTGGGACAGGAAGGCTACCTACACAGGCTAGCTTTCTTGGGCTCCTAAACGTGGCCTAGACATGATTCTTCAAATCCAGCCTCCAACGTCAGGCCCCTCCCTAGAGATCTGCCCTACTCTTCATTCACTATGCAGTCACATTTCCACAGCACGCCCACCAAAGCCCACCATGGAATAACCCAGTATGGACCCTGTGCTGCCTGTTTGTTGCCACTCTTGGCCTTGTGTCTCCTACTGCCCTGCAGGCCCACTGTCTCAATCTTCCCAAACACTAGAACACTCACCCAGCTCTCTGAAGGTTCTAGACTGAATCTCTAAGATCTTTCCTGCGTGCTCAGTGTGGGTTCACGCATACACATTTGGGCAACTCCACACAGAGCATGGGAAAGGCCAGTTCTTGGCATTGGGTGGGGTCTCAGAGCGAGAAGGGTCACGTGCTGGGTGTGGTCAGTGAGGAAGATGATAAGAACACAGTTGGCGACCCAGAGGCAGTACCAGTGCAAACAATGCTCTGTGGCTCTCAAATTAATGTATTAATTTATTGAAGAGTTACTACATACATTCAAATCGTTGAAAATTAAGTTTACAGTGAAATTGTCTTTGCATCACTTGTGCCCAAATTTTCACAACCCCATACAATTACACAGATGCCCATTTGGATGACTTAGAAAATATCTTCCATGGTACTGCCTCCCTTATAGGAAACTGGAAGGAAAATTTCAACAAACCTTGCTTTAATTGACATTAAAAAACTGTTATTGTGCAGGTCAGGCAATGGAAAATTATACCATTGTCTCCCATTGGCTTTTACCATCTGGTGTACCTTTGGATTATAAGATCTACCAGGCTACTACTCAGAAAACAAAATTGTACTTTTACTGTTTACATTGGCATGTATGAATGGATGACTTTTAGATATCAGAGGGAGGGCCAAAACTCCACCCTTGGATCATCCTAACCTGTCATTTCCTGAAAAACACATCCTGCGAAGCTCTGTGATGTGACCACAGACTGGCAGGGCCAACAGTTCACTGGGCTGGGAGAAGGCTTTAATGATTGGGAGGGGAGGAAGGAGGTAGGTACGGGACAGGGGAGGTTAGGGAGAACAGACCTGAGAAGAATGAAGTGTGATTGGTTGCATTATATGAAATTCTCAATCAGTAAAAGTATTATGTTGAAAAAATAAACTATTTTGATATAAAGAAAAAATTAAAAAAGGAAAGGAGCTTGCAGTCTGGCTCCACCATCCTTCCACAGTGGAACGAGAGAACTGATTCCCTCAAATTGTTCTGACTCCACATGTACTCTCTTGCGTATACATATGATAAATTAATTATTCTGATTTTTAAAAGAATGAACATCCCACTTCTAATCACCCATTGTTCAATGTTTTAACTATTTGCATTCCCCTCCTCCCTCCTTTGCAGGCTTTTCCCCTTCCCTTTCCTTATTGTTAATTTTAAGGCTTTTGAAAATATTATCTATGTGTTTATTTAATTATTTTGTCTGCATTGGTGTTTTTCCTGCATGTATGTCTATGTGAGGGTGTTACAACACCTGGAACTAGAGTTATAGACAGTTATGAGCTGCCTTGTATGTGCTGGGAATTAAACCCTGGTCTTCTTAACTGCTGATCAATCTCTCCAGCTCCCTTTATTATTATTTTTGAACAAAACCTTGTTATATAGCCCGGACTGACTCCAAACCCATTTTGTACAATTTGGCACATGAAACTGCCTCAGACAAGTCCAGGAGCAGTCCCTCCTACCTCACTCCCACAGTTCAGGGGATTGAAACATGCCTGAACCCTGGAAGCCTGCTCAAGGCTCCTGGCCTATGGGGCCGCCTGCCTCAGATTTGTTCATTTCTTCACTTGGTCCTGACATGGAGATTCACAATTGTTCAGAGTGCTGAGAAGTAAGCCACTTTGAGTGCTCATCAATAGATGGGCAGTCTGTATCAACCTGACCTCTGTGGGCTGAAAGGAGATTGTGGTACAGAGTGAAAGAGCATGAGCACTAGAAGATGGGGTGGGGGGGTGCTGTGAGACAGTTTCTTGTGCATTTGACACGGCTGTAAGAACTCACAGCAGCTGTGGTCCTGCACAAGGGGAAAACTTGCTAAATAAGTAAGTATGGGTACAGGAAAGTCTCCTGTTGTACTATTGGCAGCTGATAGCCACTGGAGGAGGTAGAATCACTTTTCTTTGAGAGTATCATTGATTTAAATATTCAATATATTGTTGAATGTTAGGGACCACTGGAAAGTTGTCTGTTCCCCAGAAGATGTCCCAACACCCATGAGCATATGGACAGCACTAACTGGACTCATTGACATTAGGGGAAGAAAGGGATATTTAGTTGGGAGAGAAATGTGGTGTGTGTGTATAGAGGAATGTTCCAGGGAGAATTGGAAGGTAGATATGATCAGAATATATTGTATACATGTATGAAAAGTACTTTTCAAAGCATAAATGAAAACTATTATCAAAAGATTGCTTATAATCAGAGAAAACAAACACACAAAAATAAGACAATAGTCTATTTTTATTTTTCTTGTACATGCACTAAAATACATATATAGCTGGGTGTGGTGGTACATGCCTTTAATTCCAGCACTTAGAAGGCAGAGACAGGAGGATCTCTATGAGTTCAAGGCCATCCTGACCTACATTCCAGGTCAGCCAGGACGTCATAGAAAGACCCTGTCTCAAAAAAGAAAAATGTTTAATATATGTTTCACTGTTGAATATTTCCTGTGTATACATTCTTTAAGATAAATGTCAGAATGAACCTTCTTACATACCTTTTGACTAAACTTTGAATAATAACCAGAGATGTGTTATTAATCAAAGAAGACATTTTTATAACATTTGTTCATTTCGTGTATGTGTTTGTGTGCGAGCCAGGGTGTCCATATGGATATGAGAGAACAGCCTGCCAGAGTCTGTTTTCTCCTTCCATTGTATAAAACCCTGGGATTGAACTCATGTCATCAGGCTTAGTAATATGCACCTTTACTTGCTTAATCTTCTTGCCAGTCTAGGAATATAATAATTTTATCATGAAAAACAAAACAAAGTCAAACCAAAAAATAAAAAAAGCCAGGCAGTGATAGTGCATGCCTTTAATCCCAGCACTTGGGAGGCAGAGGCAGGTGGATTTCTGTGAGTTCAAGGCCAGCCTAGTCTACATAATAAGTTCCACGACAGCCAGTGCTACACAGAGAAACCATGTCTCAAAAAAAAAAAAAAGGCAAAACAAAACAAAACACCAGCCATGGTTTGAGATAGAGTGTGTTTAAGACAGAGGAAGCTATTGCTGGCAATACTTCAATCAGGTTGCTCTCCAACTGCTCTGTCTCTGTTCATGCTACTGCAAAGAGATTGGTCCTCTCTCTCTGGCATCTCCCTGTAGGGACCATCTTTTAAAAAACTTACAAAACTGCTGTGTTCTCATTAAACACAGATAAAAAGGCCCAACCAGTCCTCAGACCACTTCCCAATTGCAGCGGCCTCCCTGGAATCTTCTTTGGGACTTATCTGGGAAAGAGACACTATTTCTTTTAAGTTTGAAAAGCATCGGCACATGGAGCAGCCATCTTTCCTCATCATGGAGAATGCTCTAGTCTAATGAAAGAAGGACAATGTAAAGAAATACACAGAGCTCCCGAGATAAGAGATGCCTTGGCTGTATCAAGTTCTTGATTCTAGTCGAGGTTCACAGTTGTCAACAATGAACCCTTCATGCACAAAGCCCTCCCACGTACACATGTTCACAATTTCCTTTTGTTGCTTTGGTTTTCATTTCAGCTAGTGTGAGTTGGCTTCTTGTTTGCAACCAAAGGGATCCCAGTAAACATAACGTCTCTTTTTTCTCTTACTAGGGGAAGATACCCCACATAGCCAGTCCCATTTAATGCAATTGTTTCACAGTCATAAACAACCACTATAAAAATAATAGGACACATGGAGTCACCTCCCCACATCACACATTGGTCCCACTCCTGTGATCCTTTTGAGAGTTAGGTAGCCACATCACATAGCTCCAACCAGAGTCCTGGGATATCTTCATCTGTGGCTTCCTTACTCTTCCTTTAAGAGATCTGTGTGCCCTCCAACTCTCTCAGAGCATAGGGTGGAAAGCAAATGTTCCAAATAAGATATAAAGACAATCCAGGAAGCCTAGGAACATTGCCATACCCTGGCTCCCAACTCCATTGGCTGCGTCTGGAAGACACAGGCTGCATCAGTTGGTATTGTGGGGCTAGCCACCATATATCTGTCTTCTGAGAAGTCCTTCAAGCATGGCTGAGGGTCTGGTGAAGAAGGCAGTAGAAGATCCAGCTCTTCTCACCTGCTGCCCCAATACCTGCCAGAGCTTTGCAAACTGTGAGTGACAAGTTTCTGAACAAAATCAGTGCAGAGTGTTGTCACTGGCACATTTAAGTGAGAGCAGGTTAGATCCTACATCTAATACTGGCAGGTCCTATTTATGGAACTTGTCTTTTTAATTTAATTTGCGCCTTTCCCACTTTCATGCACATGTGTGTATGTGCGTGTGTGCTGTGTGGTGTGTGCATGGGTGTCTACATATGCACATGCACACATAAGTGGGAGAGAGTGCAAATGGAAAGCAGTCTCTCAATCAAAACCCAGAATTCTTCCATGTGGCTAGTTCCTCTAGAAAGCTTGCTCTGGAGAGCCCATCTCCTTCTGAGCCTAGAATCACAGGAGGGTGCCACACTGACTTGACATTTATATGTATTCTGGGGACCCGAACTTGGGTCTTCACATTTTCTTGGGCTTTAACCACTGAACCATCTCCATGGCTCCAAAACTTGTCTTCTAATATGCAGAGACATGTAACTACACATACAAACACACACGGGTAGTCTGTAGTAGATTGCAACGTCTTCAATACTGAGAGATGTGGCACAAATGTTCCAGTGAGACTGCCTTAACGTCAGCCTTTGCTTTTTCTGACTCACTGTTCCCTAATTCATTCCAGTTCATCAGCCATTCAGAGGTGGGCTGGCCAACTTTCCACTGGCTTCATCAGATGCTGGCTCTCTGTTCTAGTAAATTGACACTGTCTTTGCAAGCCCCAAAGTAGCCGTTGGATAGATGACGATCCATAAACAGGTTTACATCATGTGTACCAGTGGGTTGTGGCTGGATCCACCTAGGTCCGTACACTCCATGACTAACTGAGCTCTGTCTCGGCTCCTGCTTTCCGTTGTCAGGAGACAGCAGAAATACAAGCACATATATATTACATATATATGTATAATATAATATACAAAATTTTAAGGTACATTTTATGCAAATATATAATAAATCTTATGTATTTGAAAAAGTGCAATATAAAAATAGCAATGCGATCTTGCTTTAAGTGCAAAATTGGAAATAACCTATCCTTACAAAGCAGCTCAGCCAGGCATGGTGGCTCACATCTGCCATCCCAGCACCAGAAAAGCTGGGGCAGGGAGACTGTCACAAGTTTAAGGCTAGTCTGGGCTACACAGTGAGACTCTGCCTCAAAGAAAATAGGTACATAATACTTATTTCATATTACTGGTAGGACTGATTAACTATTACAGTTTGTGTAAAGATTTCAGCACCATATTTGACAGGTAGAAAGACATCAACAAACACGGAAATGCATCAGTAATGCTGTTAGTAACCTACTGATCATTCTGCCCAAGGCACAATGGAGGTAGGAGTCCTGTAAATTAAGATAATAATAATAATAAAAATAAAGGAAAGGAGAAGAGAGGGGAGATAGATACTCTTAAAGAAAAGCCTTGATTTTCAAAACAGAAAATTTGGTACAAACAGTTCTTATTTCATAGGACTCTGATGAAAATTAGCTCTGCTAATCCACACCCAGAGTTCAGCACCACACTTGATAAGTAGAATGCGATCAACAGATGCTCACAGTCATCAGTGATCTCATTAGTAACCCATGAAGCATTCTGCCCTAGGTACAATGGAGGTAGGAGTCTCAATCTACTCCAGTTTATCAGCCATTCAGAGATTACCAGTCAATGTTTCCCATCAAGGGTCACAGAGAAAAGTACTTTCAGATTCATGAGATGCTGAGTCTCTGTTCCAATAACTTGATACCATCTTTGTATGCTTCCAAACAACCACTGAACAGAAAATTCATAAATGATTTAGTGTGGTATGTACCAAAACCTACTAAGTGGCTGTGGCTAGACCCACCTACTCTGTACACTTCATGATTTACTGACCTCAGTCCCAGCTCCTGCTTTCTGCTATCAGGAGCTGTTTACACAGAAATGCAAGCACACACACACGCACGCACACGCACATTTTATGCTAACATATAATAAATCTTATCTATTTGAAAGAGTGCAATATAAAAATAACAATGCAGTCTTCCTTTAAGTGCAATATTGGAAATAATCCTTCCTTACAAAGCAGCTTAGCTGGGCATGGTGGCTCACACGTGCCATCCCAGCACCAGAGAAGCTGAGGCAGAAAGACTGTCACAAGCTTGAGGGTAGTCTAGGCTACATGGTGAGACCTGCCTCAAAAAAAAAATAAAACAAAACAAAGTAAGATAAAATAAAATAAAATTATGTACATAATCCTCCTTATTTCATATTATTGGTAGGATTGATTAAGTGATGTAGTTCATGTAAAAATTTCAGCACTGCATTTGACAGGTAGAAAGACATCAACAAATATCCAAATGCATCAGTAATGCTGTTAGTAACCTACTGATCATTCTGTCCAAGGCACAGTGGAGGTAGGCATCCTCTGGGAAGAATAAGAAGAATAATAAAAGAAGAATCAGAAGAAGAAGAGGAGGAAGAGAAGGAGATGAGAACAACAACACTCTTAAAGAAAGCCTTGATTTTCTCAACAGAAAACTAGGTACATAACAGTTCTTATTTCATAGGACTCTGCTAATCCACACACAGAGTTCAGCACCACACTTGTTAGGTAGATAGTGATCAACAGATGCTCACAGTCATCAGTGACGTCATCAGTAACCCACCAAACAGATGGAGATAGGAGTCCTGTGGGTGGGCCACTGGCCAATTGGAGATATGAAAGTGCTCCAAACACCACAGGCTCTAACACCTTCACAAAACTTACAAAATACTACATTCTGCTATTTTTTTTTAAAAAGCACAAATTCAGTGTCACAAAGCTGTGTCCTATTTTCTCAAGGTCATCCCATAAAAGAATTGTTGGTCATTAAGATCATCTCTGAATGGAGTCTTCCATGGTGTTGAAAATGTTAGCTGTCAATGATGCCCCATAGACACGCTAACTGTTGAAATGTTGATGCTGTTGATGACACAGCCAAGAGATTACATTTAAATGTTTTTTTCATGTTGATTCCTTGACATTTAAGCAACTGTACCTAGTTAGTGGTTACTGTAGTGGCTGGCAGAGAAAATTCTACCTGAATTCTTTCTCGAATTCAAATGCCCAAAGGGCTTTTGTTTGAGAGAGGCCAGATCATTCTGAGTTATGGGAAGGCAAGAAAGTCTGTTTAGTACATTATAGGATGTTTGACATCATCCTTTGCCTCCATCCATAGATGCAGTTGATAGTAGCACCTGTCTGTTGAAAAAGTAACAACAACAACAAATGTCTCTTTATATTGCACAAATGCTCCAAGTGGGGGAAAGGTTAAAATCAGTCTTTTAGAAAACAACTAAGAAATGAAAGAACTGTTCACTTACATAGTTTCTCTCATTTTGACTTTGTTCCAAAGACCCAAACATGAGTTCTGCATAAAGGTTTTTTTTTATACATCTTCAGGTTTCTTTTTAACATGCTTTTTCTGGTGAAGCAGCAGGGTAGCCAGTTTTTTAAAGGTTCTCCCACACTGGGCACATGGATCTGGCCTATCTCCAGAGTGGATTTTCAAGTGATTATTCAGTGTAGTTTTGTCAGTGAAACCTTTGTCACACTTAGTGCACACGAAAGGCTTCTCTCCAGCGTGTAGCCTTTCATGCCTTTGGATGCTTGACTTACATCTAAAAGTCTTATCACATCCCTTGCACCGATACCTGGAGTCTGCCTCATGTCTCTTCTGGTGCTTCAAAAGGGCTATTTTGCAAGCGAAGACTTTTCCACATTCTGAGCAGTCCACTCGGGCCCCAGGCATATGGATCTGCTTGTGTTCTGACAAGTAAGAGCTGTTTCGGAAGTGCTTCCCACACTTATCACACTTGTAAGGCTTCACCTTTAAATGGAGCCGCTGATGTTCCGAAAGGTGTGAGTTGACCCTGAAGGATTTCCCACACACTTGACAGCGGTATGGCTTCTCTCCAGTGTGGATCCTCTTGTGCTCCCTCAGGGATGAGCTGCGGCCAAAGCACTTGTTACACTCTCCACACTTGTAGGGTTTCTCCCCTGTGTGAATCCGCTGATGACGAGTGAGCTTCGTGCTCTGCTTGAAGGTTTTCCCACACTCCTCACATTTGAAGGGTTTCTCTCCTGAGTGGATCCTGCAGTGGTTGTTGAGAGTGGAGCTGCTGTTGAAGGCTTTGCCACACTCCTTACACTTGTAGGGTCTCACTCCCGTGTGAATTCGGTAGTGTGTAAGAAAGTACGAAAGGTGCCTGAAAGATTTGCCGCATGTGTCACACTTGTGGGGTTTCTCCCCTGTGTGAATTCTCTCATGCTCTACAAGGTGGAGGGTCTGGTTGAACGTTTTCCCACATTCCTTACATTTAAAGTGGTTCTTACCTTGTCGGGCAGGCTTGCGCTTTGGGTTTGAGGAGCTGCTGACATTCTGTGTTTTCCCATGAGAGTCTTTCCCCGAAGTCAACTTTTCTTGAGGGGTGCTCCGTGGTATTGTGGTTGTTGATGTTTGACTCGAAGATGTTCCCGGGGTCACAGATTCATGCTTCTTATGGATAGGAGTGGTTGTTTTGCCTGCTTCTGCAGTTGAAGTTGAACCACTTTTCTCCTTAATCTGAGATGGTCTGTCATCACATTTTGAGTTCTTTTCTGCCCTCAAACTCTGGGAAACACCCCCTTTATCTGTTTTCTTTGGCTTCTCCAGTGATGTTGTCTTAGAATTGTCTGGCTTCCGGATTTCTGTCTTTGAATTATTCCCTGTCTTCTTCCCTGAAGAAGATTTAAAGATTTGAATTATATTTAAAAAAATTGTGTATATGTGTGTGACTGTATATGAGTATATGCATGTGAGTGCAGATGCCTGTGCAGGCCACAAGAGGGCATCAGATGTCCTGGACCTGGGGTTACAGGCACTTAAGCTATGTGACATGGATCCTGAGAGCTGATTCCTGGTCCTTGCAAGAACAATAAACACTCTTGACCACTGAGCCATTTCTCAAGCTCCAGATTTAGAATAGAAACATCTGTTTCATATACTGTTTTATTTTAATAAAAAATATTTACTAATAATTAAAATGTTTGTACATGTTTAAATATATATACAATTTGTACAAGTTTAAAATATAAAATATTAATCTGTCTGGTGAACATATTAGTGCCTATTATATCAAGGTTAAGATAAGAGGCAGGTAAGCAATCATTTCCACCTCAGCCCTCTCTCATTTTCTTTCTAGTCATTGTCTTCACATTCTTGAACTCATAGAACAAGGGAGGTATAGGGTGTGCCACAGTTTGCATATGGAAGTTAGCGGCCACCTTGTAGAAGCTGGTTCTCTCCTTTCACTGTAAGAGTTCTAGCATCCAAGGTAGGTTTTCAGGCTCAGGGGCAAGTGCCCTTACCTGCTGAGCCATCTCCCTGCCCCAACTTTGGCTTCTAACAGTGTAAATTAGTTTTGTCTGCTCTTAGATATCTTAATACAGCTACAATATGTACTCTTTAGTACCTGGCCTTTTGCACTTAATATTATTTGTGTGAGATTCACCCACACTATTTTGTATCATGGTTCTCTCTCATTTGCATTATTTATAATATTTCTTTATATAAACATTGAAATATATTTCACTATTTTCTCACTAATTGGCATTTGGCTAGACCTCAGTTTGAGACACACTGAGTAGCACATACACTTTTATTATGTCTATATCTGGGACTATAGTTGTTGAGATACTCATATTTGTACAGTTCCAGTGGTTACTGTCTAATGGTTATTTTCTCCTAAAGACCTCTACCAATCAGTATTTCTACCAAACATCTGTGGGAGTTCTTGATGCTCTATCTCTGTTATTAACCTAATGCTGGTGTCATTCCTGCTTAGTCCCTAATATGATGGCACTTAAAAGTGGGGTTGCTAAGATGTTATTTATGCCATGAGAATGTACCCCTCATGGATGAAAGCATTGTTTCAATAAAGTGCCAGAGATCTTTCTAGATATATTTATATAATGTAAGCCCACAAAGAAGGGTGTGAAGCCTACAGTCCAAAAGAAGGCTCTCTATAGGGCTCAGTCAGGCTTGTACCCCAAACCTGAACTTCAGAACTACAAAGATACATGTATGTTCTTTATACGTCACCTGGACCTTTTTTGTCCTAACAAAGCCTAAGACAACATCCCCATAATGTTCCTATTTCACATTTAAGTTATTGTAGTGGACAGGTGCTAAAATCACTGTAAGTCACAATTTTTCTTAAAAATGACACCTAAGGGAGATTAGATGATGAATATAAAAAAGACAAAAAAAACTATTGTGTCAAAAAAGGGGTGGGGGGGCAGTGGCAGCTGGATCTCTGTGCATTAAAGGCCAGCCTGATCTACAAAGTGCATTCAGGATAGAAAACCTGTCTTGAAAAACAACCAAAAAGAAAAGACAGACTTGAAGGACAAAATTCGGCTATTTTCTCTCTTATGGAGAGCCTATATTTCAATTTTCATGTCCGTGTGTACACATATTTAGAAGTGGACACATGTGGGACATGAAACTAGACAGGAGACCACAGAGTGGAGGAAGACTGCAAGGGAGGGAGAAGGAAGGTGATGGGAAACCTGGGGCCATATATGCAGAAGCAGAGCTGCGAGGAGGAACACGGGAAATGGGGTGGGACAATTGACAAGAAGAATATGTCAGAAAATGCCACAACGAGGCTGTCACTTTGTATGCAAATTTAAAAACAAATGAAAATACTAGGATAGGGAAGTGAAAGCTAGACTAAGAAAGGGTATTGGTGGTTTGCTTTGGTTTGCTTTCAGACAGGATCTCACATTGTGTAGATCTGGCTGTCCTGGAACTCACTATGTAGACTAGGCTGACCTCCATCTCATGGAGATCATCTGCCTGCCTCTACTTCCCAAGTGCTGGGATTAAAGGTGTACACAGGATTGTTATTTTAAAAATTACATTTATTATTTGAGTGTGAATATGGGCATGTGTATGCCTCTAAACACCTGTGGAGATCAGAGGACAACTCTTGTTGATAGTTTTTCCCTTTCACCATGTGAGTTTCAGAGATTGCATTCAGTACATCAGTCTTGGAAGTAAGACCTTTATCCACTAAGCCATCTCACCATCTCCAGATTGCTATTTTTTAATGAGCACTACTTATTACAAAATGTAATTCTTCATAAATGCATATATTAACTGAGTATGACATAATATGCCTATAATCCCAGCACTTAGATCTGAGGCAGGAGGATTCCAAGAACAAGTCCAGACTAGGCTACATAGCAATCTTTGGCTCATCCTCATCCTAGTTGTATATATTATCTTAATGAAAACCATCTAGCTGAATTCTTGAGGTTTAGAATGTGGTGAGTAATGATTATGTGATTCAGAAAGCACTGTTATTTTTGTAAGTGAACAGAGGGCTGTGAATTAGCAATGATATTTTAAAAGATTAAGGTCAGGTAGAAACCAATCTTCTCAAAAACAATGCTATTAACATCCTTTAAACAATTCAGACACTGAACTATAGACAAAGAGGAAAGTTAGGGGCTGGGGAGATATCTCACTGGGTAAGAGCACTTGATCTGCAAGCATGAGGAACCGAGCTCAGATCCCTAGCACCCACTAAAACTCCAGACATAGCTACATGTTTGTAATCCTATCATTAGTGGGTAGAGCCATATGGATTCTGAGAATTCACTAGCTGAGACTTTGTCTTAGAAAAATAAGATGGAGAGACATGGAGGAAGACACCTGATATCTTGTTCTAGCTTCCATGTGTACCCAGACCCTCATGTGGGTAACACACACACACACACACACACACACACACACAAATAAAAAAGCAAAATGTTCTGGTGGAAGCAATAACTGAAAAACAGTGGAGAATCATCATTTGAGGATCCAGAGTAAAGGTCTCTAGTCAGGTTGTCACTGTCACCTGCAACCCCAGGGGACACGGGAAAAGGAGGAAGTACAGCACTACACTGGTGAGTGCAAATATCTCTGGGGTTGGCAGAAAGATGAACTTTTCCTCAAACGAATCAAGCTCTGCAGTCACCCTGTCCCCTCCCCTCCCCCACATAATGGAGGACAGGAATGATAGCTCATATTGCAATGTCCCTGTGACTCACCTGCAGTGGTGTCACTTCTGCTGACTCTTGCCTCACCTTGCTGGGGCTCTACAGGAACATCATTCTCTTTGGAAAAAAGGTCAACTCCTTGTTCCAACCTGGTGATCAACTTTGGCTTGAAAATATAATATTCTGTTCCACACAAGAAGAAGAACAAAGAAATAAAAACTTTTGCATAGTTCCCAGGAATCCCTTATCAAAAGAAATGTTTGCATAGGAAGGAAAGAGCTAAGAGAATTTTCAAAGAACAGCCAACTGGAACTTGGAGGCAATCTCCTCCTTAGCCTTGTCCCACTGCCACCTCCCCATCATGTTAATCCAAGAAACTGAGCTCACAACTGTAGTAGCCAACGAGCCCATTCTGGAACCCTGTTGTCTTAACTGGACTCCTGTGACTTCAGCCAGACCAGTCAGTGAAGGTGGGGAAATGAGTGAGAAGAGGGGCCCATCCATTCCTAACACATTTCACCTTTTTTTCCCTGCATATGAGTTAAAATCTAAGCTTCTGAAATAGAGAAGGGGTGGTTGTTGAAAGAGCCAGTCTTAGGATGATGCCAATGGCATCCAATTTGCAGTGTCTGAATTTAGTCTTCTGGCAAGAGTTCATCCATATGAACCCCAGCCTCTCAATAGTGAAACCCACAGGCTCTCATGAGGCTGGAACAAAGTGCAAAGAGATCATCCTTACCTACAGAGATCAGGTTCCTGTAGTTCTCCAGCATCACATCCTTGTACAGGTCCTTCTGAGCAGGCTCCAGTAGCTGCCACTCTTTCTGGCTGAAGTACACAGCTACATCTTTGAAGATCACTGGTTCCTATAACACCAAAGTCCCACTCCCGCTCATACGAGGCCTCGTCTTTCCCTTGGCCCAGGAGAGGAGATGCAAAGAGGTGGGAGTTTGGGCTGTATTCAGAATTCTACACCAACGTTGCAGACTTCGAAGATGGCCCTGGTACCTCCTCACTTTGCATTAGGTCCATACCATTTGTGTGTGTTTGTGTGTATGTTTGTGTGTGTGTGTTAATGTGTATGTGTGTAATGTGTATGTCTATGTGGTTTGTGTCACATGTGTGCAAGTGCTTGTGAAGGCCAGAAAAGGATGTCAGATCTCCTGAAACTGGAGTCTTAGGCCATTGTGAGCTGCCTAATGTATGTGTAGGCAACCAAATTCAGGTCCTCTTCAAGAGAAGCAAGTGGTCTTAACTGCTGACCATTTGTTTCAATTGTTAACTTTGCAAGGCTTAGAATCACCCACAGAGAGAGTCTCAGTGAGGAACTGTCTAGATCAGGTCAATCTGTCTGGGAAAGGGTTATCTTAATTGAGTCCATTAGGACCAGAAGATGCAGCCTGATCATAGGTGTGGCATTTCATAGTTTTGGCTCTGGACAGTGTAAGAGGAGAGAAATCTAGCTGAGTGCTAAGCAAGCAGGCAGCACAGGTGCACTCCTTTCTCTGCTCTTGACTGTGGGTGCCCTGACTACCCCACAGCAGTGGGCTGTGACCTGGAACTATAAGCCAAGTAAAGCCTCCCTTTCTTTTATCAATAGAGATGGAACTAGGAGTGTGTGACCATGTGTTATCTTCCCATTCTGAACCCAGGCTTGTCTGACGGGATATTGGAAACCCGTGAGGTAAGCAAAAGCATTAAAATGTTCAATAATCAGGGGCTGGAGAGATGGCTTCTTGATTAAGAGTGAGTACTGGAAAGCACCCTTACTCAATGAGCCATCTCACTGGCCCCATATTTGCTTTAGAAGGACCAAAGAAAAGGACCTTTCTTTCCTACACTCCATTTCCTTTGGTTCAGATTGTCAATTGCACTGGAGTGAACCCGCCTCAGCTTCCTAAGGAAGAACAAGATCAAAGGTCCCTGGTTTGGCCAGCCCCCAAATGCTCACACACAAACTAACACATAAGGACAGCAGCACCATTCTACTCAAACACCACACATGGCCACAGCAAATGTATGTCCTTCTAGAGCACGGAGAAGGGGCCTGGACACGGCCTCGGGGGCATCCCAATGAGGCATGATGGGTGCTAGGAGAGCATCATGCACAGGAGACCTCTCCACATGCTTGAAAGAGGAGATAACAGTTGGAGCTCCAGTGCCGAGGAGAAGGCAGAGAAGGCAGAGCAGAGCAGAGCAGGTCACTCAGCGGGTGAACACCGAAGGAAAACAGCTTCAAGAGGAAAGAACAGAGAAGGAAAGGGAGAAGTTTAGCACTGTGTTAGAGTGAGCACTGTACAGTTCCAGGACTGAGGCATGTGGAGTCAGGGCCAAGGCTTTGGGCTTGAGGTCCCCTAACCACCGAAGAGCTGGGGGTCCTCAAGTGAGTGACTTCCCATGCCTCTGATTCCACACCTGTGAGGTGCAAAGACTGACTGACAGTACAGTTCAGTCTCCAGCACTAAAAATAACTGTCATCCTTAAGAAACACAGACTGGAGTATTGAGAGGTGGGCACTCTGCTCAATGGCTTTGAAAATAAGTGTGCATAGAGTGGGACAATAGGAGAAATGCCAGCAAGTTCCAGATGTTGGGTGACCTTTGTGCAGTTACAATTGCCTTGTGAGCTCTAAATGATTGTTTCTGTGTATGTGCATGTGTGTGCAGTGCACATGTGTGCATCTGTGTAATATGTCTGTGTGGTATATATGTATGGTGGATATGTATATGTGGTGTATATATATGTAGGTATGTATTCCTGTGTAGTATATGTGTGTGTATGCACGGTGGCTATGTGTGAATGTGTGTATAGTGAGTATTCGTATGTGCTTATGTATGTGTCCAATGTGTAAGTGTATGTGTACGTATGAGTGTAATCAGGATATGTGTATGTATGTGTGTGTGCGTATGTGTAGTATGTGTATTCATGTATGTATGTGTGTATATATGTATTTGGGTATGTGTATATATATGTGCATATATGTGTATGTGGGTATGCGTATAGTGTTTGCACATATGTGTATAGTGTGTATGTATATGTGTATATATGTGTAATCTCTGTGTGTGTGTTGTATGTGTATATGTATGTATATAGTGGGTATGTATCTGTGACTGTATATGTGTGTGATGTGTATGTGTGTATGTATGGTGTGTATGTGTACATGTGTGTGTATGTGGGTGTATACATGTACATGTATGTATATGTGGGTGTGTATATATATGTATGTATATATGTATGTGTGTACATGTGTGTGTGTCTCTGTATGTACATTGTGTGTGTTGCTGTTGTTGCTAATAAAAAAGACGGTCCGGTTCTCCAGTTGCTGGGTGGAAGCCCATGTGAGCCTCCAGGCACTTCAGGCTTGCTGATGGCTGCCCATCTCTCCCCATCTCTCCTCTGGAACTCTCATTTGCCACAATGCCCCTCCAGGATTCTGTCCCAGCAGTTTAAGTAACCCTGAGGTCAACGCAAGTTTCAAGACCAGTTCTCACTGGTTAGGACTGAGTCACATGCCCAGCTTTGAATCAATCGCTATGGCCCTGAGCAAGCCTGGAAGTAGGGTGAGGTTAAGACCAACCTCTCCCTACATCACCCTGTCCAAGGCGCAGGGAACACTGTAGAAGAGGGAGGTGGAAAGAGTGTAAGAGCTGGAGGATGAAGAGGAGTGCTGTGAAATGCTGTCTTCTGGACATGACATGGTCGATGCACTCATGAACACACAGCAGCTGTGGGTACCTGCACAAGAGTAGGCCCATCAACATCCCATAATTACAGGGGGGAGGGGATCATGAGGCCCACCTGTCTCTTAGGAACTATTGGTGGTTAATGTTTGCCAGGGGAGGGGAATGCCATTTTCTTCAGTAGTGTAACCACTGCTAAATTTCCCACACTCCAGTAAATAATCCCACACCCATGCTAATGCAAACAACCTTAATTCATGGGCCAGAAAAGAAAGACATAAAAATAGAAGAGGCAGGTTCTAGAGGGAAGGAGTAGGAATGAGAGAGGGGTGAGAGAGGACGATGGGTGTGAGTGCATGGATAGGCTCATGATACACTCTACACTTATGTGAACTTGTCACAGAAAATGATGTTACATTAAGGAATTGGATAACATAATTAACGTCATTAACTTAAAAGAACTAAAAGAAAATATCAGCTTTACCCAAAGTGATTCAAAAACAAGGCATCCCCAAATAGAAATTTGAAATACCAGCATAAGAAGGAAGTGTGGATTCTGAGTGGACTATGCCAAGGCTTGAATGTCTCAGAAGAGCCACTCACTAATTCATTCCTTCATCCATGCACTCATTCATCGTTCATTCACTCATACAGCCCATAGATATAAAGTGCTTGTTAAAATCCAGAACAGACTGCTGCTCAGGCTAGGTGGGCCTGCAGTGGCCTCATTCTTCTGTAAAGGAAAGAGCAAGCCCCCACTGAGGGAGAGCCTGTCTGTGAATGTCTAACCAAGTGCCCAGAATGCCTCCAGGTGCCCAGATTGCAGGAGCATGGCAGGTATCGTTCTTATGTCCCCAAGGAAGTTCACAGATCTCAGGATGCCAGACTAAAGCCACATCAGGGGGCTATGAGTGTAATGGGTACAAATCAACTGCATGTGCCCTCTTGGCCCACATTCCTCCACAGAGCTCCCTTCTCTTCTGCTTCCATCTGGATGCAGCTCATGCTGTACAACTACTCTACTCTGCCTCTTGGGTCTGACCCTTTCTCAGAGGCCCTGCCATGCTGCTATCTGTCTATCCACAGAGCGAATAAACCTTTTACTTCCAAAGGACAATCTGCTTTAGTATTCCCCTTGAAAATGCACCCCCTCCCATCAAGACCTTTCAGTCTCCACCACTCATCACATCTAATTCTGGGCACAGGGGATATGTCAGCCAGTCAACAGAAGGCATGGTCCCTGTCCTCGCAGATGCAGAAGAGCAGACGGTTGATGAACAAGTTAAAAACATAATACAGTGACAGATGGCGATGACAGCTCTAAAGAAAATGAAGCAAGGGCTGGAGAGATAACTAGGTGATTAAAAGTGCTCCCTGCTCTTGCAGACCATCAGAGTTCGGTTCCCAACATTAATGCCAAACAATTCACAACCATCTGTAACTCAAGCTTGAGGTGGTCTGGCGCCCTCTTCTGGCTTCCAGGGCATTGCATTCAAATGCACATATCTACACACATACACATAATTAAAATAAAATAAATCTTAAGGAAAGAAAAGGAAGAAAATTGTGAAGTTGGCATCATCCTATCAGAGATGGGAATTAAGAAAGGGGAGCATCTTTTAGAACCCTCCCCCCCATGGGGTGGTCCTTTGAAAGTATAATGTATGGGGTAGAAGGGTGGGAATGCCCTTGCCTTCTCCAGACCAACCTAGTTTCTGGTCAAAGGGAAAAACCAGAAACTTACCTTGTACCAGGTTGGCAGTGATGTGGTTGGGATTCTTTGCTTCTTTTCAGAGAGCTGGTTTGGTGTCTGATCAGGATTTGGTGAAGGTGAGGCTGGTGGAAGAGGAAGGAGTCACAAGGCCACTCAGGCTTTTAAGAGTAGGGAAACCCATTCATAATAAACGTTCCATGAGGGGCACAACTGACAAGCACTGCCATGTGCTGCACACTCTACTACATCCCAGGCAGGCATCTGATTGTTCAGAGAAACCC
The DNA here is from genome assembly GCA_028658305.1 of Pachyuromys duprasi. Taxonomy (NCBI): domain Eukaryota; kingdom Metazoa; phylum Chordata; class Mammalia; order Rodentia; family Muridae; genus Pachyuromys; species Pachyuromys duprasi. Next base: position 52,852,784 of record CM053747.1, on the reverse strand, counting down.
CTGGATGGTACCTATAGTGGGCAACCACATGTGTGGAAAGTGTGCATAGATACATAGTAATGAATACACAAATAGTTGGTTATGAATGTAACACTTTCTGGATAGCACTATTCCAGGGAAAACACGGGTTGCTGAGGAAGGAGAGCTAATACTACTTTTAATTGTGGCGTCTTCTATACATTAGACACCGTTGTGCCAGGTCAACGGGATGGCTTAGAAGGTAAGAGGCATCTGCTTCTAAGCCTGGGACCCGCATGGTGAAAGGACAGAGGTGAATTCAGAAAGTCACCCTCTGACTTTCATCACACATATACATGGTGGATACATTTTGTTAAAAAACTAATTAAAAATTTTTAAGAAAGTGTGTACATGTTGATCCCAAACATTTGGCTCTGAAAGTGTTCTGCCAATTCAGAGATGCACCGAAGAATTACCCACAAAACACCTATTCACCTAAATCTGCAAGTTGTCTTCTTTAAGGTATTTTATCACAGCAACAGACAAGCAAAGTGGCACCCCAGAGGTTTCTAGCATGGATATTTGTGGGAAATGGGGTCTCAAGTCTAAACTCTTACCAGCAGCCAGGCCTAGGAAGTTCCCTCCTACACAAATCTACATTTTCCTAAACTGTTATTTTTCTTACCTTCACTAACTGGAGTTTTAGTCTTCTCCTCTGGGTTCCTCTTTCTCTTCATGGTGAGAGAATGAAGTACTGTGTGAAATATAGGTAAGATTACTAGGAGAGGGTTGTGGAGCCAGGCGGTCTGGGTTTAAATTCTTAGCTCTGCAGCTTGGAGGCCTCAGGCAGGGGATATGATGTCATCAGGCTCCATGTCCCTAATAGGAAAGCAATGTCAGTGAAGTGTCTCTCTCAGAAGGTCAATGAGATGATCCGTAGAGAAGGCCCACTATTTGTCAAGCAAGGGTGAAGCCATGGGCCGTGGGATCTAGAGCTCAGGTGTGGTCCTACTTCTTTTTAAAGCATCTTTTTTTTAATTTATTTATTTTTATCTCAATCACAGGTTTGAATCCCAGGCGTAGCCCCCTCCCTCATTCCCTCCTACCCTCCCACTCCTTCCCTCATCTCCCTCCTCCCCGCCCCCTCCAAGTCCACCAACAGGGGAGGACCTCCTTCCCTTCCATCTAACCCCAGCTTATCCTGTCTCCTCAGGGCTGGTTGCAATGTCCTCCCCTGGGATCTAGCCAGTCTGTCACTCCCCGGCTTATACGGGGGAGAGTCAAAGAGTCAGCCATCAAGATCATGACTGAAACAGTCCCTGTTTCCCTGAGTAGGGTCTTCAGTCCTACACCGAGCTATCATGGGCCCCATCTGTGCGGGGGTTCCAGGCCACCTCCACATATGGTCCTTGATTATAGAAACTGTCTCATACAAGACCCCTGTGCCCTGCTCAGTTTGGTCTTTGTAGAGCTCTTAAAGCATCTTTTTAAGTTTGTATCTTAATTTTATTTTACATCCCAACTGCAGTTTCCCCTCCCTCCTCTCCTCTCAGTCCTTCACACACACACACACACACACACACACACACACCTCCTCCCCCCATCCACTCCTCCCCCTTGTTTCTTCAGAAAAGGGCTAGTCTCAATAGTTATCAACCAGCCATGACATACCAAATTGTATTAAGACTAGGCACATTCTCTTCTGTTAAGGATAGACAAGGCAACCCAATAAGGGTAAAGGGTCCCAAAGGCAACCAACAGAGTTAGAGCAGCTCCTGATCCCACTGTTACAAGTCCTACAAGAAGCTCAATAAAGTAATTTTTTAAACATATTTTTTGGAGGGGTGCCACAACACTCATGTGGAATCAGTGTCCTGGGAACCAAACTTAGGTCAGGCTTGGCAGCAAATGACTCTACCCACCAAGCCATCCTGACGGTCCTATGAGGGTCCTTTTTAAGAAAAAGTGGAAGGGGACTAGTGAGAGGGCTCAGAAGGTAAAAGCTCATGGCACCAAGCCTGAAGACATAAGATTCATGCCAGGAGCTTATGTGATGAGAGAGAACTGACTCCTGCAAGGTGCACTCTAACCCCTTCATGCACAGGAGTGTGCATGGATGTGTGTGTGCACGCACACATACACCATGAACAAATAAATAAATGTTGAAGAAAAAAAGAGATGGAGAAAGGTGGAAGCCTGGTGGTGCAGCTCTTAGCTAGTGGGGAGGCAGAAACAAGAGGATCCCAGGTTCAAGGCCTGCCTGGGCCACAGAAAAGGGCAGGAAAAGTCGTGTGAAATCTGCTTTTACCAACATGAAATCTTTCATCACACATAGCCAACATGAGAACCAGGAAGTTGTAAGAGAGGGAGAACTCTGGGCTGGAGAGATGGCTTAGCAGCCGTTTACTTATCCAGAGGACCTGAATTCAGTTCCCACAACCCACATAGTGGCCTTGGCAGACCTGAGGCCCTCTCCCAGTCTCCACAGGTGCGGTATTCATGTGATATACATACACACACGCAGGCACAGGTACTTAACATAAAAGAACAAATACATTTTAAAAGCAAGAATACATGGCTGATGGCTGAGGTGAGCACTTTCTAGACGATTTTCTGAAGCCTCATGAGAAATTCCTTCTTGACCTACACACCTCCCCACCCCAGGCTCCACATACCTTGCATCTGTGCACGTTTGTGTAAGGAATTCTACCTTCAGCATACTAACATGCTCTGATGGAACACTTTTCTACAATAACTTCTCCACCAAGGAGCTGATGCCAATTGCTCCTTCAGGTCTCAAAACCATTGAGCTCTGTATGCGAGCAGCATCCATCAATTTCTCCCTTTTCTCTCCCTCTGTCTCTGCCTCCCTGTCTCTCTCTGTCTGTCTCTGTTTCTGTGTGTGTGTTCATGTACATGCAATACCCACAGAGGGTGTGGGATTCCCTGGAGCTGGAGTCACAGGCATTTGTGATGCTCCTCTTTGTGGGCACAGGGAAAGATCCTCTGCAAGAGAAGAAAGTCCTCTTAACTGATGAGCCATGTCTTGGCCCCCCAATCTTTCCTATTTTTCCTTTTACCTCAACCTTAAACATGTCCAGAATTTACCTCGGCAAGTTGCATTCTCACAGAAATACCATCTCTCCTTAGGGATTCTCTCAGATTGCTTCTGAGAGTGATCATTATGAGTGTAAAAGTGCTGAGGGAAAATCTCAGCTGTAAATCACATCCTACCTCTAGTGCCTGGCATACAGCCAGTGCTCAGTAAAGACAGCTCTTAGTAAGTATCCAGGTTCTCACACTGTTTTAATCCTGTTCTAAAGTGAGGAATTCGAAAGCCCAGGTCCATATTCCAGCTCTGTCCCCAGCCCTCCCCAGACCCACATAGGGACTTAATGAACAACATGTTGGGTTAATGGTATCAAGAGAGTAGAAACTTAATCTGTCCACAGTGTTTAAGATGGGGCCTCCAGGGGAACAATTCAATTTTAGCAGAGCCCCCACCATGCAATCCGTTCTCCATTTTTTTGGTAATATTTATTTGTTTGTTTGTTTGTTTGTTTACTTTGTGTGGGAGGTGTGTGTATGTCCACTGAGCGTGAGTACAGGTCAGAGGACAACTTGCAGGAGTTGGTTCTCTCCTTTCACCCTGTGGGTCTTAGGGGACTGAACTCAGGCCATCACACTTTTATCCAATGAGCCATCTTGCTAGCTCATGCAAGAAGAGGGAGAGAGACTGCACACACATTCCCACCAGGAGGCAGTGCAGCCAAGCAGGGCCTTGCTGAGGGCCTGACAATGTATGTATTTTTACTTTTAGACTCCAAACTTGTGAGTTCAATGGTCCTTTATTTATAGGGTATTTAAGAGGTTTTTTTTTTTTTGCTTGTGTGTGTGCACGAATGGTGGGGTAGGTGCATGTGAAGGGAGCGCATGTGTCTATATGTGTGTGCAGATCCCTAAGGTTGACATCAGGCATCTTCCTGGGTTCTTCTCCATCTAATGTATTGAAGCTGGGGCTTTCAGTAATCCCTAGTCAGGCTAGCCAGTTTTCTCCAGGGGTTTTGTCTTCTTTTCCCATGCATTGGGATTAGAGACAGGCCACCCCACTCCACCTGGCCTTTATGTGGGTTCAGAGACTCTGAATTCAAGTTCTCATGTTACACAGCAAGTGAGTTACCTGCTTGACTATGTCCCACCTCCATCCCTCCAAACACACACACACACATACACACACATATATACACATACACACATATACATACACACATACACACATATACATGCACACACACACATACACACACATATATACACATACACACATATACATACACACATACACACATATACATGCACACACACATACACACACATATATACACATACACACATATACATACACACATATACATGCACACACACATACACACATATATACACATACACACATATACATACACACACACATACACACACACGCAAACACACATACACACACATTTTTTTTGGATAGACATGCCCCAGGTAGTATTTGAGATGTTTCTATAACTGAAAATTATTCTTTGCTTTTCTGAAAGTTATTTATACTGTGTTCCACAGATTTTTACTTATCAATCCTGACAACCCAATCCCTAATGTCTCACAACTAAGAATGGTTAGATGAAAATCCCCTCCCTTCATCCCTGGAAAAAGGACTCACATACACAGCTCGCTGTGGTGTCTTCTGGCTTGCAGCAATACTTGGGGGAGACTGGAAGCTCACAGCACAGTCATTTTATTGACCACCCTTACTTTCACAGAGCTGGCTTCTCCATGTGCTGTGTGTTGAGGGGTACATGGAACCAGCTATCTTCAGAGGGGTCCTATAAGGAATGTATAGCACCCCTATTTCAGAATCTGCAGAGCCTAGGAAGAATGGTCATTTGCCTAAGGTCCAGGTACATAAATATTTTTCCTTGCTGCTATTGCATACAGAACTGGGGTGTAACTTAGCTGGAAGAGCACTTGCCTACCATCCAGGAAGCTAGTACTGAATAAATCGAGCATGGTGGAGCATGCTCATATTCCCAGCTCAAGGGTGGTGAAGGCAAGAGAATCAGAAGTTCAAGGTCATCCTGGGATATAGATCTAATTCAAGGCCAAGCTGGCATACATGAGATTCTGTCTTACAGAAAAAAAAGAGAGTTAGTGTATGTATGTGTGTGTATGTGTATGTGTGGTATGTATCTGTATGTGTATGTATGTATCTGTATGTGTGTATGTGTGTGTATGTGTGTGTGTGTATGTGTGTGTGTGGCGAGCAGGGGGAGGCATCACATGTGTATGAATGTGCATGCAGAAGCCAGAGGTCTACCTCAATTGTCATTCCTCATGGGCCAGCCCACCGTGTTTTTTGAAATAGGGTCTCTTACTGCAATCTAGCATCATAATCAAACACACAAATAAATAAATATTTTTAAAGGATTAACTATGAAGTTTCAAAGACTGTGGTTAATGGCACCTACTGCTCGTGCAGAGGTCCTGAGTTTGTTCCCAGTATCCACGTTGAATGGCTCACACTGCCCGTAACTCCAGTTCTAGGGGGATCTGACACTAGTGAAAGCTTGTACTCATATATGCACAGACCTCCCCCTCACGCACATATACACATAATTTAAAAGTAAAAATTAAATGCTTTTTTAAAATACAAAGATTTACTGCTTCATGAACACCAAGTAATGTTTGAACAATGCCCAAGACGGAGTAGATTCTTCTTGTGCCCTGGTTTCGATTTTAGTGTTACTAGAGCCTCAAGGTCCAGGGGCTTCTCCCTTCACAGTTTCCCCCGCACCATATACCTATCTTCAAGGTCTTCAACAGGTCCACACATGGCTACACTCTTCCCCTAGCACTCCTTCCCTGTGAGTTCAACCTCTAGGAAGGAGCAAACTGAAGAAGATCTGTGGGCCGCAGAAGAAGTATAAAGGGCTCAGTACCCATGGCCTGTGGCTGGGCAGCAGGGGTCAGGCTTTGCCAGGCACACAGTGTCCCCCAACATGTGATCCCCTTTACAGACTGCCACACACTTTTCTACTAAAAAAGACATACTCTGTCATTTTCATAATGATGCACTTTTGAGAATTCGTAGCTACCACACAAGACTAGGGTTGCCTGGGTTAGGGAGAGGTTGGTGGGCCCCTATCCATCCCTACTGCACCGTCACTGTTGCAACTGATGGATTCTGGGGGAGAAACAGTCATTGCCTTCAGTTGTGTACCAAATGGTGAGTCCACCAGGTTCCAGTAAATTGTTTCCAATCTGCAGCCACACAGTTGACACTGGTTAAAATCAGCGGGTCACAAAACAAAAAGGCCTAAACGTGGGAAAATGATCTGTTTTGGGGTGGGGATGGTGGGTGCAGGGGTGGGAGAGATGGAAGAAGATGGGAAGTGGGTGTAAACAAATGCATTATAGACATCTGTGAGAATATCAAAGAATAAATATAATCAATCACTAACAATAATAGGAGCAATAACAGCAACAATAAAAAGAATTGACAAATATATGCTCTGCTTTGCAGGGTTTTTTTTTTTAAGACACTAAACATCATGGCAGATTCTCATACATACATGCTGATATAGTTTCAAACTTGGGAAAAATTCAACCACATTTTAGGTGTCAGGAACACATTTTTCAGAGAAAAACTCAGGACACCTTAGCACACAGACACAAGTTTATCTGCACAGCTACATGCCACAGAAATGGAGGAATCTGCCCATCAGGCTATCTTTAAATTCTGAGACCTCGCCAAGTGTACTTGGGTATGGACAGGCAGACATGCCATCTACAGAAGAATTTCCAGAACTCCCAGTCACCCTTATGACAGAGACCTCTCCGACTGACTCTAAGGCTGACCTCAGTCTCATGTGGGGGTCCCGTGGTATCCACCCCAGCAGTGATGCCTCCTGCCTTCAACCTCAACTAGCACCAATGCATACTTACTTGCTTCGGATGTTCAAAACCTTTCCCGTGCATCCTTCTCTCCCAGGAATCTTCATACATGTCCTATGTGGACCCCCAAATACCTCCTGAACTCCCCCATTGTTCCATACATAGCCTAACCCCCAAAGGGCCTCTCTCTGAAATCATCACAGAAAGACCCAAAAAATCAAGTGACTAACTGGTTTCTCTGGTTCCCAACTGACCATTCTAGAGTGTAGGAAGCCTCCTCCCACTTCCTCCTGGGTCCATTAGACTAAGGTGCCTCAAGGGCTTCTAGATCCTTCTTTGTAAAGCCTGGGTGTGTGCCCTGAGGAGTGAACCATGATGATCTCCTCTGAGCCAACTCTAGGTTACTCCACTTCTGTGTTTTCTCTTCTTCTCCTGGTGTCTAGAGACATCTAGGGACTCGCTAGCTCTATGGCTCAGAAAATTCCCAGTCTGCAGCCCTGCCTATTCCTCCCTCAGGCCCTGTAATCTTCCTTGTGTCCCAAGGCCAGCAGGTACATTCTATCTGGTCCCTTCCACTGTGTTGTCACCACTCTGACACCCCAGTCCTGAAACAGTTCATTCCAGCTGAACTGGGACTATAGGGCTGCCATCTGGGCTTGAAATTATCCAAGGTTTTATGCTGGGCGCAGGCCACTAGGTAGGGGAGAAATGACTTGCCTAGTGCAACTTTGCCATGAGTACCCACAGGTTTAGCTAATAGACATCCAGATAGTGCACCAATGTGCTAGTGACCAAACTTATTGATTACACAGAGCAGCTCCTATATGCACATATAAGCAAAGACACTTACCTACATATAAGCAAACACACTCAGATGCATTCAATGTTACAGAATCATTTTGCATACAAATCAGCAAGGTGCAACTCACTATTCACAAACCCAGAGCATGTATATTCCCACAATTGAGCCCCCACTCCTTCAACCATACCTACACATTCCGCACCATACCACAGATAGAAATACATCCTAAAATCTACACAAACACCCTCTGCAACCTGTGAACTCACAGTCTGGGACCAGCTACGTGGCTCAGCTGGTATAGGTGATTGCTGCCAAGCCTGACAACCGTTCCATCGCCAGGACTCACATGGTAGGAGAGAAATGACTCCTGCAAGTTGTCCAAAGACCTATACACGCACACAAACACAGAAATAAATAAGTAAAATAAATAAACAGCATAAAAAATTCACACTCACAATGCCACACATTAGTAGACCCACAGAATAAGACGTTAGTTGGGCTCAACTACAGACACATCGCCCAACAGACATATACAAACTCATACAATCAACACTTGGCCACTTTGGCACAGTTGGGTTGGGCAAAACTCACAAACACAGCTCATATGTATACAAAAACAGATAATGGTTACAAAGTACACAAGCTCACACATACCCTCACAAGGAGAGAATGTGAGTGTACCGTTTTCAAACAACCCAGCTAGCACCAACTACAACCACACAGGCAAGACAAACTAAGCCACCCACGAACTTAAAGATATGGAGAAAGCTGACACATCGCAGGGTTCAGACCCCCGAAATCAGAGTTACAAATCTCTATAAAGTGGCACAAGTGTCTGAGAAGTATGCTACACTTTTCCCTCGCGCAGCCTCTACCCATACCACTGTCCTCAACAGAGCTGTGCCAAGGTGGAGACCCAGCCAGCATGCACCCTGGCTTCTCAGTCCTCTCCCGTGTCCTTGCCTCTCATCCCCGCGGTCGGTTGTCCAGCCGGACTCGCTCCAGGCACCGCGGCCCGCAGTCGCCAGGAGTGGAATGCCGGCGGGAAGACTTTCAAACCCAAGTCCCCAGATCTTGGGCACCGCCCACCGGACTACATGTCCCAGAACCTCATGCGTGGTCTGGCTCGCGGTTTCGCGTCTATGAAGTACCCAGAGCCCGGACAAAGCACGCTGAGCCTTATGGGAAACGTAGTCTCCAATAAGATAAGCGCGCTACAAGCGCTCAACAGAGCCTCTGCCCCTCTGAAGCTCTGCTTCTAGTGCTATTGCGTCTCCTGCTGGAAATTTTTTTCGGTAGCAAAATTTCTAAATTGATAGAGGCTGATCGTAGGGAAAAAAAGATTTTTTTCAGACTATGTAATGACACACTGGGGAAAAGTGGTTTGGTTTGGGAAAGGGTTTCACTATGTAGACCAGGCTGACCTCAACCTCATGATTTTCTAGCCTTAGCCTCCCAAATGCTGGGATTACTGGGGTGAGACACCAGTCTGCTTCTGTTTTCACGTCTTTGCTTCTGGACCTACCTTACCATCATGACCACAGCATAGACTTGGGACGTATTTCCCAGCTGGTAGAGAAACTCCTCAGCTTCTACAAGTGGTATCCGTTCATTGCCGATCAGGGCCGAGCTTCCCACTGTTGTATAGGGATTATAGCATGTGGAGGATGTACGTCTGGGAGAGGAAAATGTATTCACTCTTCCTGCAGATATACCATTAATGCTTCTTCGTAGTCACACCCTGTGCCACAGGGTAAGAAACTTCTCTCCTGAAGGTGGAATATAAATTTCATTCCAGGAAGCTTGCTATGGCTAACAGAATGAAGTAGATAGCAATAATTCCAAGTGTCAACGGGTTGGTTCACTGATTCTCCTACACTTCTGCCGGAATGAATAAATGACCATGGGTAAGAGCTCGGATAAAAGGTGATAGCCCCCATGTTGGATAACCTGGGGTGTGGTAATTTGAATGAAAATGGCACCCCTAGGCTCATAGGGAGTGGAACTATTAGGAGGTATGGCCCTGCTGGAGTAGGGTTGGCCTTGTTGGAGGAACAGTGTCACTGAGGCCAGGCTTTGAGGTCTCAGAAGCTCAAGCCAGGCCTAGCGGCTCACTGTCTCTTCCTGCTGCCTGCTGACCCAAATAAACTCTCAGCTTCTTTCTCCATTTCTGCCTGCACACTGCCATGCATCCCACCATGATGACAATGGACTAAACCTCTGAAACTGTAAGCCAACCTCAATTAAATGTTTTCCTTTATAAGAGTTGCTGAAGTCATAGTGTCCCTTCACAGCAATGGAAACTGTAACTAAGGCATGGGGTCAATCCCAGGACCCACAACTGTGGAAAGAGAGAACTGACAGATTGTCCTCTGACCTCCACAGGGGCATACATATCCACAATAAATAGTAATAGAAATAATAACCTCCCACCCTCAGTGTGATGGTTGGTGCTGTCAGCTTGTCAGGATGTAAAATCAGTTGTGAGATGGGCCACCCATCTGGGTCGGGGGAGATTGTTTTGATTATGTTAGATGTGGGTGGAACCAACCTAACTGTGGGTGGGACTAGTCTCAGTTCAGGCCATCTTGGATGTATAAAAAGGAGAAAGTGAACTGAGGAACAGAATGCAGCTGTCATTCTCTGCATCCAAATTTGTGGATGTGAAATGACCAGTTGCCTCAGGCTCCTGCTGCTTGAACTCTCCACCCTCCTTTTCCATGATACCTTGAATTTCAAGATAAAATAAACTCTTTCTCCCTTAAGTTGTTTTGGTCAGACTATTTTATCACAGTAACAGGAGGGGGAAACTAAGATGGAAACGCTTAGGTTAGCTCACAGCCAGTCAGCACCAGACAGAGCAGGCCTGGTCAATCAGCATAAGCAGTATCACCTAACCCATCTTTAGCTTATCCCAGAGGCATGAACAAGAAGCATTTGTGTGCCATTGAAAAGCTTTGTTGGTGTTTTGAGACAGGGTCTCTCTATGTAGCCCAGGCTTGCCTCAGAGATCCACCTTCCTCTTGAGTATTGAAATTAAAGGTGCACAGTACCATGCCTGGTGAGGAAGAGCTATGATTTAAAGTTTCTGTTTTGTTTTGTTTTTATGTGTATGTGTGTCTGAGTTATGCATATACACCACATGTACAGGAGCCTGTGGAGGCCATAAGAGGGTATTGAATTCCCTAGAACTGGATTTAGGTGGTTGTGAGTCACCCTATGCCTTATTATTATAACTATATTTAACTACTACATGAAATGTGAATGGTATATGAGGTATACCATAAGCTCATGAATATATGGGGCTGGCATGTGTTGCGGGGGTGGTAAGTCTAGATGTAGAAGTCTCTGCCTGACCAAGGATGCAACATTGCGCTCCCTGTAGTAAAAATGACTTTAATGTGACCAACCATCGTGCCACCAGATGTCTGACTGGAGGTAGGTAAAGTACCAGTCTTGGCTTCTTTCTTGCCTTCCAGGGGAGGAAACTGATTTGCTTGCCATTGCTGATAACAGATTGTAATTGTTCTCTGCTTTCCAACATCCCCACACTTGGATTAGTATTGGTTTTCATTCAACATTCAGTAATTCTTGGAAAGTTTGTTTCTCTTGGCCAATGGATGGATTATTCATGCACTGTGGTTTGGGATGAGAATCTCATAGGAGTTTGAGTGTTACAGGCGTGGTTCCTGCCTGGCTCTATTGGGAAGTGACAGAGCCTGTGAGAAGTAGGGCCTAATTCCCAGTTCTTAAGTCACTATGGTATGTCCTTGAAGAGATTGTGGAACTTTAGTTTCTTACTCACACTTTTTTTTTCCTGGTTTGTGGTTCACTAAGCACACTCCCACCATTGGTCACTCTTGCCAGCATCTCAAAGTGATGGAACCACTTGATCTTTGGCAGCAATCTTGTTTGTTCCTAACTTAATTACCTCCGGCATCTTTACAATGACATTTATAATAGCATTCATTATAGCAATGGGAAGGGCAAGCCTTTCAGCCAGAATCTAATGGAGAATGAGGTTCTGGGAACAAAGCTTCCCCTGGCCATGCGGCTTTATTTCTTCAATATATCCATCCCTGGTCTATATGATCACTTGCCAAGTTAGCTATTAGTTTCTTTTGATTATGACTGGACATTGGGAACCCATGAGTACACATCAGCTGATGGTAGAGAGACATCAAATCTCATGCAATTAATATGGTGGTAGGGAATTAATTACGCCTTCAAGTGAGGTAGGGGGGAAGAAAGAACTTTTTAGGTGTATAAGGGTTGGTTGTACAATCTCAATGGACCCTAAATTCATTTATTGATTACTTTCCATCAGTGGAATCTTTAGAAAAATCATGAAAAAGAATGGATCTCTTGCCTTGACCTGTACTGAAGTCCCTTGTTATAGAATGACTGTTCAGGCTCTGACCGAAGAGCTAGCTGCTGCAGTGACTTGAGTAAGAACAGCCCCACAGGCTTATAGAGCTAAATGCTTAGTAATTAGGAAGTGGCACCACCTGAGGGAAAATAGGAAGCATGGCCTTGTTGGAGTAGGTATGGTCTAATTGGAGGAAGTTATTTACTTGGGATGGACTTTGAGGTTTTGAAAGCCCCTGCCAGGTCCAGTGTCTCCCTCTTCCTGCTGCCTGTGGATTTGGATATGGAACTCTCAGCCATTTCTCCAGCGCCATGTCTGCCTGTGTGTTCCCCGCCATGATGATAATGGACTAAACCTCTGAAACAGTAAGTGTGGGGAATCAGGAACGGAGGAAAAGGGGATTGAGTAGAGGCGGAGCCCATGAAGATCCCAGGAATCAGACTCCGGAGACCAGACTCAAAGGTGCAGATCTAACTTTATTGTCCAGTATAACAGCCTTTAAATGATTGAAAAGCCAATCAGACCATCCCATGCTAGCCTCGAGCACCAGTAACAATCAATCAGGTTGGTGCGACTAAAAGGAAATGTGGGAGATTCGGGGGGGGGGGGGTCGGAGGGCAAGGTCACCTTAGGAGACTTCTGTAAAGAAGGGGGAAGCAGTCAGTGCCCTAGCCTCAGATCCATTTTGAGACTTCACTAGTGTGCTAGGAGTCCCTAATAGATCAACACTGTGTGCAGTGGAGCAGGACCTTTTGAGGAGTTGTAGGAGTCACTGATGCTTCACTTGCCATTCCCTATGGGCCCCCAAAAGGCTTATTTGACATTCCCCACATGTAAGCAAGCCCCAATTAAATGTTTTTTTCCATAAGAATTGTCAAGGTCATGGTGTCTCTTCATAGCAATTGAATACTGACTAAGACAGGGTCCACTGAGGCAACCACAATTCTTTCTTTCATTTTAGTGTAAACACAAGTTTTAGAACAATGAAAACATTCAGGACTCTCTCAGAGGCCAGAGTGACTAGAATTTAGAGATATTTACACTCTTCTATCTTAAGAGCAAAGTCTAATCATGGGCTGTGGAGGGTGAGCAGCAAACATGGAGTGATTTGGCCATCACTTTTGAGCTATGGAATCAGAGATGCTGCAGCCACGGATTTCATGTGGTATTTCCACTGTGGTCACCAACAGAGATCCAGTTAGCTACCAGGCTTGAAATGTCTGGTGATGGTTAGGTTTCAAATCCTGTGGCAAATGGTTGAGGTGTCTATTTAACATATCAAAGTGGATGCTGGCCACCAGGTTCTCCTAGCATCGGTCAGTCCCTACCTATTACAGGGCCCTCCTAGCTGGCATACCTTGCCCTCTACCCTAAACTTCTCCAGCCCAGGGGCTGGTCTTCCCTTCCCCAGAGTTTCCCTTTTATATATAATCCAACCATTTTGGTTACCTCATCCTTTTTGTATACTCTCTTTGGGCCTCCTGCCTGGTACACTTGGTCCTCCTCACTTCCCTCCCTCTTTCCTTCCCCCTCTCGTCACATGGCTCAGGGTCATGTCTACTCTGGACTCTCCCAGATGTCCCTGCCTCTGGCTATGCTTTCCCAAAAATCTATAATAATCTTTCTCCTCTGCGAGGCCTAGAAGCAGTCGTGTCCTTCCCCTTTTTGCTGCTTTTTTTTCTATTCAGTTATGAAGCTACAAGCATCGTTACTAATCATCTCTTAAAGGGCTGGGGGTGGGAGGACCAGTTGGTACAATACTTGCCATTCAAACATGAGGCACTGTTTTTTTTCCTTTTTTAATTAGCCCCAATAATTTATTCTTTTGTTTTTATGCACATTTTGGTTTGGTCTATATGTCTATCTGTGTGAGAGAGTCAGATCCACTAGAACTTGAGTTATAGACAGTTGTGAGCTGCCATGTGTATGCTGGGAATTAAACCTAGGTCCTATGGAAGAGCAGCCAGTGCTCTTAACTGCTAATCCATCTCTCCAGCCCCTGAGGCACTGGGTTTAATACCCAGAACTCATCTAAAAGCCCAGGTGTGTTGGCACATACTTGCAATCCCAACAACTGGCTGTTGTTGGTTGGGGGAGCAAAAAGAACCCTGGGGACCACTGCCAGCCTGCTGGGCTAACTCAGGGAGATCCAGACAAATGAGAGACCCTTTATGAATAAACAACATTTGTGCCAGAGGAATGACATACCCAATGTTAAGGTTTGGCATCAGTGTGTGCCCGCATACATACACCACACACAAAATCTCCCAAACATTAATTAGGATAACCAGCTGAACTGTTATGTTCCTGATGGTGAAAGCATAATAAACTTAAATAAACCTTTTTTAACCTTCTGCAAGTTAGGAATAAATGCCTCCTTGTGATGCTAACCCCTAATATTACTATTCTTATGTTATGGATTCATTAACCCTTATTATATAGAACCTCATATTTCCAATTAAAAATATCCCATCAACTCACAACCAAACCTTAGGCAGAGTGCATATGAAAGAAGGGGGAGTTAATAAGACTTGGAGAGGACAAGACCAAATAGATCAGGGCACAGGGGTCTTTTACAAGACTGTTTCTCCAACCAAGGACCTAGAACCCCTGCTCCGATATAGCCCATGGTAGCTCAGTATCCAACTGGGTACCCTAGTAAGGGGAACAGGGACTATTTCTGTCATGAACTCAATGGCTGGCTCTTTGACACCCCTCCCCCCGAGGGAGAAGCAGCCTTGCTAGACCCCAGAAGAAGACATTGCAGCCAGCCCCGAAGAGACCTGATAAGCTAGGGTCAGATGGGAGGGGAGGAGATCCTCTACTATCAGTGGACTTGGAAAGGGGCAGGGAGGATATGAGGGAGGAATGGGGAGTGTAGGAGGGAATGAGGGAGGGGGCTACGGCTGGGATACAAAGTACATAACCTGTGATTAATATAAAAATAAAATTTAAAAACTATCCCATCATCTAACCAATATTTATTAGTGATTATAATAAAATCTAAAACCACTACTGGGTGGTTATGATTTAATATTATATATGGTTTAGTCTTAGAGGTGCAGTTAAAGACATAGACTCAAGTAGAAGCCGTAGACCCCTGAAAAGTAATTGTTGAAATATACAATCCTTAAAAATATATCTAAGACAAAGTGAAGAGATGGCTTCATGAGCAAAGCACTTATAACAAAATCATTAAAATTTATATCTCCAAAACCTGCATACAGCCCACAGCTGTTGCGTGCATCTGCAACCTCAGGACTCTTACAGCAGTCTTGGAAGCTGGGACAAGAGAATCTCTAGAACCATTCTGGGGAACATAGTGGTGAACAAAAAGAGACCTCTGTCAAACAGAAGGTGGGGACTGACACCTGAGGCTGTCATTTGACCTTTACTCCCACACTGGGACATGAGTGTGTCTGCTTATACTCACACAAAAATATCCATTCACACATGTACACCCCCTTTTTTTAAATTTTCAGAATAAGATTTGTAACTCAAATTTTGTAGTGCTAAGATGCCACTACCATTTTGAAGTTAAAATTTATTAGCAGCAACAAGTCTCTACAAAGTTAACAACCACAAACACATAGACTGGACAAAAGACGAGACTGAAAATTATCTTATTTTTAACTTTATTTTTTTATTGTTGACACTATTACAAGATAGAACAACTACAACCATATTAACCAACCAAAAGCCTGTGCACAGAAACAAGACAAAGAAAATATAGATGTTAACACAGTCTTTGGGTGATGAAAATATGGGTGAGTTTCTCTTCTATGTTTCCATATCTTCAAGGTTACTAGAATGGGCACAAACTGCATATACAATGGAAATATAAGCAATAAGGGCAGCCTACTAGAACACTATGATTAAAGACCCCTCAAAGAAACTGAGAAAACACACTTCACTGTAATATTACCACAGCTACCCCGCTATTCCACACTTCTCCACACTTCTTCCTGCTGTTGACACAATCATGAACACCCTAATAATCACACATATGGTGCACAGATCCAGGTGTTACCAAGAGTTTGTTGGAAATACAATTTTTTTCTACTTCACTACAGTTTCCCAGTTTTCTTTGAGTATATCTTATATTTGTGATGCAGAGTACATACATAAAGTTTGTTACCCAAACACCAGAAGATTATTCAAGAAATTTGGAACAAAATATTTAATCATGACCCCCTCAAACACTATTTTTAATTGTTTTCCATGTTTCCTTTTTGCTTTAGACTATTTAATACTTTTTTAATCACAAGTTTGTGTGATGGTACAAGACAGAGGCCATAGATGAAGATCTTAACAGCTGTCTGATGTGGGGATATGGGCAGATTTTTCTTTTCAATTTTACTATATTTTTCCAATTTTCACTGGGTACATAGTATGCTTATAATGGTGACATAACATACCAAACTTTATTATCAGGTGACTATTACAAGGAGCTTAGGGAAAACTTCAGATCAAAGTATTTTACTGTAATTTTACAGGAATACTAGAACACTATCTTGAATACACATTTTGACACAGTTATAATATATAAACCTGTGCACAGCAACAAGAATAAACAAGATGTTAAAGAGTATATCTATCTTTGGATGGTGGGGACATGGATTATCTTTCCTCAACTTTTCTGTTATTTTCCAAGTTCTTCATAATGAGTTCCAATTATGTTCATGATGGAAATATGATCCTTAACTTTTGAGTAATACTACCATAAAGAACATCCTAAAAATTTAAGAAAATAATGCTCAACTATAAGCCTACGACAACACAATAGCTTTTGACTATAAGCATACATTTTAAAACAGTTGTAATTGTAGTATAAATATAATTTTGTGTCCTGCTTCTTCCACTTCATATTCTGTGAATATCTGCTTCACAACGCTTTTTAAGTATCACCTCTACACAACTGCATAGGCATCCAGGGGCACACTGACTTAGTCTTCTATAGTCTGGCATGTCAACTGTTCCTAATCTTTTCACTCACTTATAATTAGAATGGACACTGAATTCTTGACAAGTGGCTTTCTGTAAAGGATCTCATAAGGTTATGCTGTCAATGATAACAACTCCCCAATTTTAGCCAGATGACTACGGCACTGACTTCCATTTCAAGCGTGCTTCCCCAATGCATCATTGCCCCACCCCCATTTCCCTGGTGTCAGTTCTAACGTGGGGCCTCTCTATGCAGCTGGCCTTCACTTACACCATGCCATCAGAAAGGCCTTTCTTCCAACTACCCAGGACACTTCATAAAATTTGTTTTTACCACCCTGACCTTCCAATCCCTGCTGCTGGTGTTTTATAGTCTGTCTTATTTCCTTCCTAGATCTGCTGTCATCTTGGAACTCCCTGCTTTGGCTCACTCATTTCTGTTTCTTACTCTTAGCTCTCCAACCTCCAAAGACTTTGGCATTCAGCGAGGCTTTGACACACTCTCCCATGAGCTCCAGACTACAAATCTAGAAAATTAAGAGTCAGAACCCAGCAGGTATCTCTCTTTGCTTTCTCAGATGATCTGTACATATCTTTAGATTTTTCAGCTACAGATCTGCTTATTTTTTTTAATTTTTTATATTTTTAAATTTTTTTTTCCCCAGCCAACTGAAGGCCAAAAAATTGTCTTTATATAGCCATTATGCGAGGGATGGGGAAGAAAAGGAGCGCAGGCAGTCCATATAGAGGACGCAGGGAATCTCAAGCTGGGAAGTAATTTTGTGATCAAGAGGACAATTGACATCAAGACAGACAGAACACTAAATGGAAAGCTCAGAAACGCTTAGGAGGGCTCAATGAGAAAGAACAATGGTAACAAAAAAACAAATTAAGGCTGCTGGGGAACCTGAGTCCATGTTAAGCTAGGATTAACTATAAAGAAAGCTTTTTTTTTAATGTTTTTTTTTTAATGCAAGTTAGACTTGGGGTTAACAGACACATAAAGAACAGAGGAGTTAAGTTTGGAGATACAAAGATCTAAGGATACTAGCTCCTGGGCACCCAGGGAGCACAGTGACTTGTGGCAAGTACAGACAACACTACACAGGTGACAGATGCTGCCACTTGTCACTTAAGGCAGGAAGCACACAGCAGAGTTAATGAAAGGTTGTCAGTCTGCTTCCTTATTTACAACTTAAGAGCCTCTCCTGTGGTTCCCAACCTTCATTAGGCACTACTGTGATCTAGCGATGGTTGTCACCCACTCTTTAAAGGCAAAGACATTAAGATTTACAGGGAAAAGCTTCAGGTTTCATGAATTCACTACTAAACACACAAATTGGCTAGAAAACAAAAACCCAAACTTAAAAAAAAACACCTCAAATATAACACTTTTTTTGCATGAAAACCACTGTAAGGTTCATAAAATATGGGGAATGGGTTGATTTGGGTCACAAAGACTAATCCACATATTACAAAGGTTTATACAGTCAGTCTCAAGGGGTTTGGGTGCACATCAAATGGCTATGGAAGCTAAAATGATGTCTGTTTTCACACAACCAGGATTCAAAGATCTTTCACACCCACACCTTCACAGGACTATCTAAGAGGTAGGGGACAAAACATTCCATTACTGGAAAGGATACTAATGGCGATCAAGGGATGCACAGTAAAGCTTCCGCAGGATGGACAACACTTACAAATATATGCTAAATTGTTGCTCTCTTCCTCCTCAGGAAAAAAAAAAAAAAAAACAGAGCACCAGGCTAGGTAGCTCTGTGAGTAAACTTTAAATTCTATAGCACACTAAATCCAAATATAAGTATCACTGATTCACTGTGATTTGCTCATTTCTATACATGGCAGGAATCTTATGTATAGTGTATGAAAGGGGTATGTATCATGTACAGTCGATTGGGGCAACCTCTGTGGTCTTGAATAGTCACCAGGTTTTCCCTCAATCTAGCTACTCAGATAAAAGGGAAGGTGTGTACTCTAGCTTTCCCAAGTGTATACTGATGCTTAGTAGAGAAGAGCTAAGACTGAAAGAATCTCTGTGTTCAATCTCTTTGTCCCTTTTCAGTCTCAGTTATGCGATGTGAAGTCCGGGATGTATATAGAAAGTTCAATTTCTTATTGACATTATGGGTTGGTGTAGGCTCTCTCTTTGATTTATTTTAAGGGTCTGGTTCTGGGAGGAAGGTTTAGTTTTGTTCTGTTTTTCCTCAGCCAGTGTGAGAATTCTGGTGTCTGGCAAGGGAGAGGCGGTCGTTGAAGAGCTGCCCACACACGTCGCATTTGAAGTACTTGTCATCGGCCTGCTCAGCACCACCCGCGCTGGTGCTGGCCCGTTCAATGTAGCCAGAGCTCTCTCCAAGAGCATTGGCAGGCTCAAAGATGATCACGCTGGCATGGCTCTTCAGGTGCTCGCCAAATGCTGCGCTGGAAGTGAAGGTTTCCGCACACTCATGGCAGTTGTAGTACGGTTCTTCAACCTCAATCTCTTGATCTTCTCCTTCTTCTTCTGGGTCCTCGATATCTGCACCATCGGGCTCATCTGCATCTCCCTCTGGCTCTTCAACATCTTCTTCCTCTGGCTCATCGGCTCTCTCTTCTGGGTCTTCGATCCCTGCTCCATCTGGCTCATCGGCATCACCATTTGGCTGTTCGGCTTCTCCATTGGGCTGCCCAGCCTCTCCATCTGGCTCAGCAGCTTCTCCGTCTGGCCCTTCGGCCTCTCCGTTAGGCTCTGCAGCCTCCACCTCCGGCTCCGCAGCCTCCACTTCAGGCTCCGCGGCCTCTACTTCAGGCTCAGCAGCTTCTGCATTTGACCCCTGGATTCGCAGTACTTCTTGTGGAATGAGGACATTGGCTTCGACCTCTTGGGCAGTGGCAGCTACTATATCAGACCCTCCTTCTCTCTCAGGATGAAACACCATACGCTCGGTGATGACGGTGTCATCTAGGAAGGGCTGCCCACAATCTTTGCATTCGTACAGTGGGATATGTTTCCTGAGGGGCTCAGTGAGGAAGGAGGCGTGGGTGTAGGAGGGCCCATATTCATAGGGCTCATCCTTGTGAACTTTGGTGTGGTGGTCTCCCAGCTGTTTGGCAGTGAAGAAGCATTCTCCACAGATTGTGCACTCAAAAAGCTTCTCTTCGGTTTCGCTTCCCTGATACTCGGTGAGGGCTAGGCCTTGAATGAAAATCTCTTCTGCCAACTCACTCTGCTCCAGTATTTCATCATCCCTGTGCTGTCTCATGTGCTCATTTAGGGCAGAACTGTGAATGAAGCCTTGTCCACACTGACGGCATCGAATGGCTGAGCCAGCGACAGCAGGATTCCTCTCTGCAGCACAATTTCTGCGGGGCCTCACAGGCAAGAGAGTGATGAAGCCATCATCACAGGCCTTTACAGCATACAGCTGGTCTTGTTCATGGACTCTCTGGTGCTCAAAAAGCAATGAGCTGTGAATAAAAGATTCCCCACATTTTGGACATTCGTACAGCTTCTCTCCAGAGTATTTTTTCTCAAATTCACTGACAGAGTGGACATGAACTTCAGAATGTGTGTATTCGCGACTGTCAACCAGAGACTTTCTGCTGTGGACATCCTGGTGGCTTGTGAGATCTGTGAGATCAGCAAAGCCCAGCCCACAGTGCTGGCATTCATAGATAGTGTCACTAGTGTCATCTCTCTGATGCTCATCAGAACCTGAGGCCTGAATGGCAGTATCTTCAGCTTTCTCCTGGCCAAGGGGCTCATCATCATGAGGCTCTTCACCTTGGGGCTCTTCGCTGTGCATCTCCTGATCAAGAGGGTCCTTGTCATGGGGCTCATCACCGTGGGGCTCCTGACCATGGGGCTCATCACCACGGGGCTCTTCGCTGTGCATCTCCTGATCAACAGGTTCCTTGTCCTGGGGCTCATCACCGTGAGGCTCCTTGCCACTGGGCTCCTTACCATATGGCTCTTTGTCATGAATTTTTTGACCATGAGTTTCTTTATCATGGGGCTCCTCGGCATAAAACTTCTCTTGGGCATAGATTTTCTGTACACTGAGGTTATTACTGGTTGCAGAGCATTGTCCAAATGCCCTGAATTTGCGCACTTGTTCTTGAACAAAACGTTCTTGGGCATAACTGGTCTGAGGGTCACTAGGGGCAAGGCTGCGGATGACAGATTGCTCATAGTGTCGGCTTCCAGAAGGCCTTTCTCTGTCGTGAATCTTCTGGTGCTCAATGAGCTCAGACCTATGAGCAAAGGTCTCCCCACATTCCTGGCACTCAAAGAACTTTGCTCTACGGCGTCGAATTGCTTGCAGGTCACCAAATGGTAGGGAGTGGATAAGAGAGGCTTCATTGCTCCTGGACTCAATGTATTTCTTTTTGGCACGAGCTTTCTGGTGTTCACGAACACTTGAGCTGGGAACTGAAAATGTGACATCTTGATTAGGCTCACGAGACTCTCCAGAAAGACTTGGAGGCTCAGCACACGATAGACTTGGTGTGATGAAATTCTTGTGGTTGTTGCTGTTGTTTCCTTCATAATTGTCTTCTCTGGTAGGAATCTTCCTTCGCTTATTGTTAAGATCCAAGATGTAAATGGAAGATTCTCCCTCCTCATCACACTGATCATTTGCTCTGTGACGTTTCAGAGGTCGAGGAGCAGGCAAGCTGTGGATGATGGATCCCTTGTATTCTTTTCCTTCATAGCTGTTCCCTCCAGAATAGACTTTGGGGTGGCCAATGCCGCCTGAGCTCTGGATGCTAGATTCTGCCACTGGTTTTGGTTTAGTGAACCCCAGTACACCATGACTCTTCTGAGCTTCTGCAGAGCCCAAGCTGTGAATAACAGGGCTCTCACAGGATTTCTCCTGGCAGCCACTTTCCATTGTGGGAAATTTCAGCTTGTCATTAGGGTTGGTGCTGATGGTGAACGGCTTGTCTTCTTCTTTGTTTCCAGGTGGTCTTGTTATAGTATGACTCTTCTGAGATTCAGCAAAGGGTTTCTCGTATCCTCTGCCATCAAAGAAATACTTTCGAGAACGATTTTTCTGATGCTCACTGGGGTCTGAGTTTTCCATCAAAGCATCTCTGGCATTGTTGAAGTCGAACAGCTTCTCCCTGTAAGTTTTCTGGCGCCTTTTGAGGGCCTGGCTAGGGACAAAGGTCTCCTCGCACATCCTGCTCTTGTTTTCAAATGGGTTTCCTCTAGTGTGGATTTTCTGATGCTCCCTCAGGGATGAGAGATGAAGGAAGCTCTCTCCGCACACCTTACACTCATAGATTTTGTCTCTCCTATACATCTTCCGAAACTCATTGAAGTTTGGGCAGGTCAGAAAGGGTTCTCCAAGCTCCCGCTCGCGTTCACGCTCCCGCTGCGCCCATGCTCGTGCACGCATGCGCTCGCGCTCATCTCTGTCATCTCCCGGGTTGCCTCTACTGTGGGTTTTCTGGTGCTCTATCAGGGCAGAACTGTGCAGAAAGGTCTCCTTGCATACCTTGCACTCATAGAACTTATCTTTGCCGTACATCTTCTGCAGCTCACTAAAGGTAGGACTGGGCATGATGGTCTCCTCGTCCTCCTGATCTTTACATTCCGCAAGATACTCTCTAGCATGGATTTGGCGATGCTCCGCCAGGGCGGCGCTCCTGCTGAATGTTTCTCCACATTCCTTACACTCAAAGCGTTTTCCCCCACCCTGACCTTTTTGCACCTCATTGACAGCCACACTGTGAATAAAGGACTCTCCATACTCATAGAGGTTCTCCCTAGTGTGCATAATCTGGTGCTCCACAAACTCAGAGATGACACTGAATGACCTCCCGCACTCATCACACACATACGGATTTGCTGCAAAATCGATTGACTGTGACTCAGAGAAGGAAGGGCAGCTCAGGTTGCCCATGCTCATCGCCTGTCTCATCTCACTACCACACTCAAAGGGCCTCTTCCTCACACAGCTCTTATGCTCATGACCTGAACTGTTTTCATCAGAATCAAAATGGTAACGCCTCTTCCTTTCTAGAGCTCTGCTTCTGGAAACCAAGTCTGTGTTGAACCTGAAGCCTCCCCTGAACGCGCTCCCTTCATAACCTCTCTCCTGGACCACTGACTCTCTTTTGTTTGATGAACCATCCTTCCAGTTGTCACTGGGCCTGGGGAACCTTGGAGGAGGACGCTCGGTCAGTTCCCTCCCTCTTCCGGATTTGGAGTTTCGAGACATGTCCGTGATGAATTTTTCCATTATCACTCCATGAGAAGATTCATCTTCACAGATTCCGCGGCGGTAAGCTGGCTTTTTTGCTTCAGGCATGGGTTTCAGACCTAGAAAGAAACTCTCATATGTAATTCTTCCCTAGCCTCTCAGTGCTGTGGTATTTGAAAGTGTGAAATGTTGAAGTTTCTCCGTGTGGGATCACTTGTCACTCACCTCGACTGGTGCTTGGGTAGGCACTTCTCTTAGACCTTGATGAGTGGCCTTGTGTCATGTGAGAGTGTCGGTCATCTTCAGCAAGCTGTACTCCTGGTTACAAACACAAAATGGCCATTGAAATTTAATCTGAAGACTGAGGCCCATCACCATAAATTGATCCATTCCCCACCCACCACACATAGTTAAGTATGAACTGTCTCATATTCAAATCTTTGAATGTCTTTTGTTTCCTTCCTATTCATTTTCTGACCTGGTGAAAGTGACATTTTGACTCCTTTAAGATCACTTCTTTAAGAGACTCTGTTCTTTCTGGGAGGATCTTACTGTGTGGGTGGCCCTGACTGGTCTCAACTGGTGATCCTCCTGCTTCAGCATACAGTGCTGGGGTTTTCAGGCATATGCTGCTATGCTCCTCTCCCAGCAGGTCTTTCTCTACCTGCTGTCTAGCACCATAGATACCTTGGCTTTATGGGTTTTCACAGCAACTGCCTACTATCACTTTAGGCTGTGTGCTTCTGGAGGGATCCACATGTGTACATGAGATCATATAGAAAAACTCTGTGACAAAAGCCATCTTCCTGCTCAGCCCCAGCTCATAAAATATATTCTTCAATCAAAGGCAGACAGATTCCTATACAACTCAAACCTCATTTCTCCACAGAGGAGCAAGTTCACCAAAGCCTTCTTGTCCTAGAGGCCCAAATATACTAGCATGGACTCAAAGAACTTGAGACAAGCTCAGTAACAAAAGGCTCCCCTAATGGGATTCAAAGCAGGAAGAATTAGGTACCCACCCAGCGAGAGCAGCTTTCTGTAGTTCTCCAGATTATCCTGAATTGGATTCTGAGGCTTCCTGTCCTCTTTGAGTTCCACAACATTCTGGTATGACTCAGCATCCTAAAACATCAAACACAGGCCTCTCAATGGAATCTGTCCCCGTGGATGTTAAAAGAGAGAATAATGTTGGCGACATGGGAGCTACAGTTATGAAGTTATATAGGAAGTGCTCACGGTATTTGGGGTTCTGAGCCATCCAAGGCAAGTGTTACTAGGGGCCTACATCGTACCTACCTTGTGCTACACTCTGAGGCAGATTCCAAAGACGCATGACACATATTCCTTGCCCTCATGCAGCTTATAATTTGGTTGGAGAGAAAAGACTCATGAAACAATTAGAGAACAGTAAACAGTAAATTGGGATACAGATAATAAATGCTACATGGGTTTCTTGAGGGACAGTTCAGGGTGGTCCTGAACAGTGAGCAAAGGTTTTACAGAGGGCCTCCCATGGTACCTGAAGTGGTAGGTGAAGTTACCTACCACTGGTAGGAGCAGGCTGGTGGGAAAGCCCATGCAGGCTAAATAATCAGCATGCATGGTGTACTCATGGGAACAGAAAGAAAATGTTCTTCAGCAAACATCTGGTCAGACTACATGGTTTTAAGTTCCCTTCCTGTTTCTCTATTGCAGAGCATGGCAACAGTGTAGAGTTTCCACTGTGTATAGTTTCCAAATAAGTCAACACATCCAAAACTCTCAACATAGAGCTACCTTTTGCTTTGATAGATATTTCTCTCAAAAAGAAATACAAAATTCCCTGTAATACTCAGGACAGTCTTCTCTGCAGGAGCTTAAAGAGCCTTTGCTTGTTACCAGAAGACAGTACTGGAGTTTCACCGTCTTGGTGAACTGCAATGCCCAGTGTACTGGCCCTGAAACCTGAGTATAGAGAGGGTGCTGTGGGAGTCTATGGCTTTGGAGCTGGAGAGAACTTTAGGGTCTGAATCAGACCACAGCATTCATGAGCTGTGTGAGTTTAGATATGGAAATCTTCCAGAGCCTCGGATTCGTCATTGTAAAATGGTGAGAACTCGCAATATCGCAACACTGTAGGTGACAATTCTGCAGTGTGGTTATTGTTTAAATAGAAAGAATAATAGTGCAAAGGAAGCATTTATGTTTTGATATTAAATTTATTATTGTTCTGTTACTGAAAGGAGGCTTGAATTTAAATAGAAACATGGGAAACATAGCCAAAAAATTTAAAAGAACAAGCATCAGGTTTGAAGAAGAAAGCTTCATTTATGCAACTGCCCATGGCTAGTCATTAAGCAGCAACGAGAAGCAAGCAACAACAAAAATTAGCACAAAGAAATGAAGCAGAGATTCAGGAAGGAAAGTCTTTCACACTTAGGGCTGAAAATTAGGACAAAAGACAGAAAAGGTTAGGAAGCACTACAAGCTTTGAAGAGCTACCACCCCCGAATGCTAAATGCATCCTTTTTCTTGGTTGTCCCTCCTCTTTCCATATGGTAAGCTCCCTGGAGGTACATGCTCTGTGCTACCCAGGTTTGGGGTGGGAGGGTTGACTTTTACTTACAATGAAAGACAGAGCAAGAGAGTACATCCATGTGCCTAAGATAACATAGGAAACCAGAGCTCACAGTGTGAAGCTGGCAGAGAGGAAAGGAGTCGAGAATTTGGAAGCCTGAGAAGCAAAAGGGTCACTGTCCCTCAGGTACACAGTGCTCAAGGGAAATGACAGATGTATTTTTAAAGTATTTATATCTAATTTGCATAAATTAAAATGTGAACAATATTGTGTGTATGAAACAAAAATGGTGCTTTCGTATAAAGATAATTTAAGTAGCTTTAAAGCAGTTACTGCCTTTATGTTTGCCATCAACTGTGGTACCTAAATGTATACAAGCTACAAACAGGTTTGAGTGGAAGAGGCAGCCTGAGAGCCATGATAACATGGCACAGTCCAGGTTTTCACCGTGTGAACTATACACATGAACTATTAAGGGATGTACATGTGATTAAAGAGACAGCAAGAGAACTTTCTGTTCTGCACATCCTCAAAATGTGATTTGCACCATCTAGCACCCCTGTTTCTACTTGGGAGTCAGTGGGAATCAGTGGCGTCTAGAATTTTTGTATTATGCAGGCATGGTTCTTGGTCAGCAACTTTTTGCACATTGTCGTGGATGAGAATGTGAGCAGCAAAGCTAGATGAAGTTCCACTATCAGACACTAGTAATCTAGCCCTGTGTCCCTTAGCCATCTCCTTGTCTCTTTGGTTTGATAGATGCCTGTCTTTAGTTTTGATCAGAAAGCCTTTGCCTCTGTTCTTCCTAAAGGCTGGGATTCTGCCCCCCTCCAAACACATCCCTGGCTCATTCCTCCCAGCCTCTTACAAGTCAGTTGTTGCTGCCTGGAAGACTTCTTCCTGTGATCAAAATCAAGACTGTGCTGTTCTGTTTCTTTGAAAGCATTCAGAACATTCATCAGACATACGTAATGTTTATATGAATATTTACTTGTGCCACTGGCAACAGCATCTCAGAGCAGGGATCCTGTCTGTTGTGGCTACAACTGTGTTTCCCAGGGTTTAGATGCTCAGTTTCAAAGGAAATGAGGGCTCCTCCCTCTCCCTTCAGGCCTGTTGATGCTAAGGCTCTCCTCTGTCAAACAGAGCCAGCTCAGATCCCATATCCTCTTCCCCTTTACCCAACACCCTAACACACCAACTGCTGTGAATGCTCATACAGTATGCCTGCCATATGCCAGATAATGTGATAGGAACACAACACACACATGAGTGTGTGAGTCTCACTGACTCCTTACAATGGTGGTGGGAAACAATTGCCACATCCATTTTTACTGATGAGGAAACTGAGGTTCGGCTTGGTTGAAGTGACCAATCCCACACAGCAGTAGGTGGCAGGGCCAAGTTTGTACCCCATTCTCATCAGCTCCAGAGCCTTTGTTCTCCCTGCCCAATAAGCTTTTTAGCATCACAACTATTCTGCTGGTGACTCCCTGGGGGGCCAGTTGTGTAGAATCCCTCTGCCACTTACCCTAGCAAGTAACACACACACTGAGGGGCTAGCACTCCTTTGTTATATGGATCAGTTAAAAACAAAAAATAGGCAACAGTGACCTTGGCCACTTATCCCCTGTGGAGATGGTCCTTGCCTTGTCTATAGAGTGACTGAGGGATCTCAGTCACATGTGGACATCTATGGACAGATGAACATATTGTCAGGAAAGAAACAGGTTTCTTTGTGAAATGAAGATAGATTTTTCTAGAAAGAGAGGAAACCTGAGCATACCTGGGAGTGAGACTCATTATCCATGGAACGTCTGTCATCATCTCTTTCCAGTCCAAAATGTGGTCTTGACATCACAGGAAGAGAAAGATCCCGTTGAGGCAGCCCTACAATGGAAGAAAGCTGTCAGGGGCTGCAAAACCTAGTCCAACATGGTGGAGCTCAGGTATCCCTGCCAACATCAGAAGTTACCTAGCATATGAATGTGCAAAAATGTGTCTGTTTTCTCTGCTTCCTGTAAAATAGCCTTGAAGCATCCCAGGCTCCCAGCCTCATCCATCTTTCCTAATCTTAGAGTCAGAGCCATGCCACAAGTTGTGAGGGTCCAAGCATGATGCATGTACTCTGATTCTCGGTCACTGACCCTCTTTGGTTCCCTCATCTGAGATCAGAGATAAAGTCTAGAGGGTCTTCAAAGGTACCAAAAACTATTGGTAAATATGACAGACTTGAGAATCTTTTCCTGATTACAATTGCAGTCTCTCCCAAGTCCAGGAGAACAAGAGACGGGCTCTGGTGGCCCGAGTATCAATAGCACATTAACATGGTGCTTACTGGTTCTACTCTAATTCTCTTTTAGTCACTAAAAAGACTTATGTGGGGCACTTTGATGCAGTGTCTCCCCATACTTGCATGAAACCATCATGAGCAATGTCATCATAATGAAAATGTGTTTGTTTCTCATGTTCATACCTCTGTCTGTAGTACTTTATTGTTTTTTAAATTTTTGAAGCAGCCATGAGCATATATACAAATATGTATGTATATGTATAAATATATATATAGTTATCTTTAAAATGAAATATGTCTGCTTAGAAAAACAGTATTGACTTAACAACAGCATAGGATGAAATAGGCTTGTGGCATGAAATGGCTTGCTGAGAGGAAGTAAGTTCAGAAGCTAGAGCCTGGGACCAAATGCTTCAGCAACAGAAATACAACCCAGATTGAGCACTAGGGCCTTCTGAGGCCCCTGTGCACACTCTGACCTGAGCCTTGGGCCAGCAGACAACTTACTGCTTCTGGGATTCCTAGTGTATGACCAGCGGTCTCGAGGCTCCACATCTCTGCTTCTACCTCGAGGCTCCACATCTCTGCTTCTACCCCGACGCTCCTGGTCTCGGTCACCTAGGCAGGCATGGTTTTTTAGTGAACAGAAGTGCTTTGACATTTTTATGTTTCCTTTATGTGTACACACATGCCTCCCTTGACAAGATGGATGCAAAATGGAAGATTACAGACTTCCAGGTTCAGTAGCTACCCTAGAAGCTTTTCTCTAAATGTTGCTTGCTTCATAGTAAGGACCAAAGCTAAGTCTGTAAGCTAGCTTTACTTCAGACATCCCAACTGTTTTCTCAGCTCCAGAGTGATCAACTCCAAATTTGGGAAAGGGACCATAGACCTTCTATGTCTAGCACAGACCAGGTGACTTTAAATTGCACAACATTCTATTGTAAAGAACCTGAGAAAGCAGAACACATGTCTACTCTATGAAATATTCTGCTAGCACAGCCTGAAGTAGATGTTAAATACTGTAAATATTTTATTGTTTAAAGACCCCTGCATGTTATTCAATTATAGGTGCCTGTTCTGACAGGAAAATGCCTTGGTTAATCTGCTCTCCTTGGGTCTTTGAGTGAAGCTGAACTTTCTCGGACTGTAATCTTCATGCCTCTTTCTGACGTGGCGTCCGGTGGAGCAGGGTACTTACTGCTGAAAGAATGGGGTGATCGAGGTGATGGGGTTTCTCTCCCAGCTCGGCTCATGTCGTCGTCACTGGTCATGTCACTGTTGGTGTCGTCTGAGAAGACACCAGGCAGTAACTTAATACTTTTGGGTAGCTGGCCTATGTTTCACATACAGCCTCCCTCTCTTTAGCAGTTTCAGGGACCAGGTCCTTCATGCTTCATCTCAGCCCTCGTGTTGTGGCATCTATATACTCCTGCTACCTAAAGCCTGGGTAGGGAACATGTCTGTAACCATCTCTACTATACCCCTACCTGAAAGCAGCCAACAGGCCATTTCCCAAGCTACCATACCATGATGGTATCCTCCCAGAGGATGGCCCACTTTTCCTCTGCTGGCTCAGTGGTTGTTCTTAGCTGAGGCCAGTTTGTTGTCCAAGACTCATTTGGCCACACACCTATGGAGACGTGTCAAATCTAGTGGGAGGCCATGGATATGCCCAGGTGAGGCCTATTTTGTTGCTCCATAAGAGAGAATAGCCTGTCCAGAACAGTCATTGGCAGGACCAAGACTAGCAACTATCTAGGCCACTAACATCACCTTCTGTGGTGTCTCACCTTCCTGGTGGTACATCTTGTAATTCTCCAGTAGAGTGGTGAGGTTTTCAAGTCTATTTTGCTCACACCCAAGGGCTTGAGCAGTTCAAGGATGGCCAGCTGATCTCCTCTTGTGGTGAGGGTCTGCCTGCAACCAATCGAGGCAGAATTTTCAGAGTTTAGGCAGGGTTTTCCGAGACCCAACACATTCTGCTTATTGTAAGGTTCAAAACCTCTGATGAAAAAATTCAGACCAGCTGGGTCTTCTCCCAGGATGGTATCTAGCTGTTTAATCATGTCACTCTCTAGCTCCCACAGAATGTCTCAGGTATGGTGTAGACAAGTGATTTGGAGTGAGCATTTCTCAAATTCTTACTTGTAGGAACAAATACACAAGTGAACAGAAAGCATGTGACAGCCTGTAAGAGCACTCACGGTTCTGGATATTGAGAGGAGCTATATGTATCATGATTATTCTTAAATAACGGGCTTATTTGCTTATCTCGCAGCAGTAAATTGGTAACTCAAATGATTTATTTTCTCTGTTATCTAATTCTCACTATCTGACACAAAGCCAGATAGTGACATATATGTGGCATATTGAATTTATTGAATGAAAGCCACTTATGTGGCTAATGTGTAAATGTTATCAGTAATTCCAAAGAGATCAACAGAGCTCATCATGAGAAGCATTCTAACTTCTGTGCCAAAAAATGATTTGCTTTTCTTAGAAAATTCACGACTCTGGAAAACAAATATGATCTTTGTTTAATAAGCTCAGGATTATCTGGCCAGGCCAATAGACTAGCATTTGATAAACAAGAGCAAAGAGGAAGAAAAGACTTATGTTTATGTGTATGTGTGTTGGTACATGACATGCACGGGTATGTTATGTGCAGGAGGGAGTACACATGGATGCACACACATGTACAGAGTAGATGATAACCTCAGGTGCTGTTCCTAAGGTGTCAACCTTTTTTTCTTTTTGAGAGAGTGTCTCACTGGCCTGGAACTCACCACTTAGACTGATGCATCTATTTTCACCTTACCAACACTGGAATTACAAATATCAATCAACACAACTGTGTGTGTGTCTGCATGTGTGTGAAACAGGGTGTGGAACTCAGTATGCAAACCATTTAGCCTTGAACTCATAGAAATATGCCTCCCAAGTACTGAAACTAAAGGTATGTGTCACCATCACCAAGCCCAGCTTCACACCTGAATTTAATTTTTACTATGGGTTCTAGGGATCAAATTCAGTCCTCATGCTTACAAGGCAAATGCTTTACTGACTGAGCCATCTCCCAAACCCAAAACAAATTATTTTTTAAGAGAGAGAAAGGAAAACAATCAAAACCCACGTCAGAAGTACTCTTTCCTATGATGAAGAAAAAATGCATTTGTGAGCTAAAGAACAAAATGAGGGGAGGGGCTTGGAAACAAAATAATCAAAAGTTGTACAGCATTCCTGTTCATGTGCTTGCAAAGAAATGAGCACATATTAATTGCTGCTTGCAAAACAGCTGATTTCATCAAAATTAGAGGTGTGTCTATTCAGTCCTATCAGCTCCACTTCTATGAAACCCCTGAGATATTCAACAGCATATGGCCAAGAACATCATCATTCAAGTGATCTTGGTAATAGACAAAATATAGTGTATCCAACAGTGAATTATTATGTCGCCTTTCAAAGAACTAAGTGACTCTCAAGTAAATGGGTGTAAGATGATCTCTGATACACTAAAATATGGAGACATTACAATGCTTAATAGCATCAAATGAAATATTAAGATGGAGGAAGATGCCTGTCGCAGAATATCTCAGAAAGGCCACCAATACAAATGTCTGCATTTGTGGGTCCCAGGATGGGGGAAATAGAGGAATTGATAAGATAAAAATTCATTATATACATGTATGAAATTTCCAAAGTATAAATAAAAGATATTCTTCTTATAAAAAGGTACCAGATCAGAGATACCTGAAGATGACTGGACAGAACAGAATACTGAATTACCCATACATATATCCTACCACTGGTCTCTAGGGAAAGGACTAGTTTGTCTTTCTCATTGCTTTATTTTTATAGCAAATCTTTCCTGTTCATAAATGTAAAAATATTTAATAAACATAGTCTAGCAAAGTCTAAAAAAATCTATGTCCATGAAAGGCCATCCTATCAATCTAAGGATGGTGCTGTTCTAGCATAAAATTTATACATAATAAATTAAAGGGGAGAGGGAGAGCCCAGTACCATGCCATGTTTCAAAGAGTTTGCACACTCACACTGCCTTTCTTTACGGTCTTAGCAAAAACCAAGACTAGGAGATTTGTGCACATAATAAAGCTCCATCTCAAATAAACACAAGGAAACAGATTATTAGATACCAAAGGTATTCCTCCACATTCGGGAAGAAGGCATTCCCTCTGCCCCAAACAGCATTCCACACTATCTTGGAGGCCCTGACTAATGCAAGTAAAGGAAAAGAAACATGTAAATACTGTGCTATTCTGGATCTAATATAGTATATTACATTGTATTGTTTTGACCTGAAAAAACCTTACTGGTAAATATAGCAATAGAAAATCCCATTAACAGCAAAATAAGTAAGTTCTCATAAATATGTTTTACAAACTACCTATAAATCTAAAGAAATATTTTAAGATGTATATAGAGGCACAAGAAATATCCTAAATAAATTAATACATGTATAAAATACACTTATGTGTATTCTCTATTTCTCACACACACATGCGTGTACACATGCACACACACATGCTCACACACACAAGAACTTTCATACACTAGCCTTTCTTGTGAGGAACTTTGACAAAATCATAAACACAACTTCTAGAAATTAAATGGCCAGAGGTAACAGCAGAACTCTGAAAAGGCAGGGGCCTGTTTGCCTGTAATATGACCCTGAAATATGAAAATAACATGTTCTGTCCAACATAAGGAGCATAAGGAAGTCCAGATATGCACTTATGTGGCAGTACATACACATATGGGGGCTTAATTTACTGAAACAGAAAGAACTTTTAAATCAGAAAAAAATGTTGGGTTATTTAAATGCAAAGTTTTCTTAGGACTAAGTGAAAGGTTGATTTCAACAGAAAGAAAGAGTGGATAGCCATCGCTTTATAGTGTTGGAGCTGTTACGAAAGCATTTATTTGTAAGGTTAAAAAGCCTTTTGCACTAGGAAAACCCAGTGCTAAGTCAAATCTCCTTAAAGAAATGATGTACTTCAATTATACCTCCCTAAAGGCTAAGCCACCAAAGCCCAGTGAAACACATGGTGACCTGACTGATCTAAGTCAGTGTACTCAGAAAAAGAGTGTGCCTCCTGAGTTCATTAAGAACTGGAGTGAGAGCAAAAACTTTTAATATGTTGTAACCTAATCAATGAGTCATATGTGACATTGAGGAATGTCACAGCTTTATTTCCTCATTACAAATGTAATATATTTGTGTACTACAATATAGTGTGGAAACAGCAAGCCACATCTACTGGTCAAATTTACCATTATTATTTATTTTAGTTTTTTATATTATTATTATTATATGTGCATGTATGTGTGTGTATTATGTCCATACATGTTCACACTAGTGTTTATGAAGGCCAGAGGTTGACTTTGTGTGTGTTCCTCTATTACTCTCTACTTTATTGGCCATTTTGTTTTGGCAAGACTCTCTGGCCACTGAGCCCTAAAGACTCACCCTTCCCAAGGACCACCCTCTAAGTCTCTCACTATGGTTCCATGTACAGACTGTACCCAGCTTTTACATGGGTGTTGGGGATCTGAACCCATGTCCTCTGACTTGCACGGCAAGTGCTCTACCTGCTGAGCCATACCCCAAACCCTCCTAAATGCTTTTAAGTCTATACATGTGTCATTCTTACTAAAAAATACTGATCTGTGGATACATGAAAATGGCAGTGCTGATCATGAAATCAAAGATGAGGAGTTTGAGTTTGAAATGTCTGATGAATGACGTGATCTCACATGAAAACCTCACTGTGTGGGCACTTAAATATATGAAACTATATTTAAAGTAAGCTGAAAGAAAATGTTCCAATGCATTCATGTATGCTACTCCAGAAATGAAGAAAAACAAACAAACAAACAAAGCAACAAAATCAACCAACCAACCAAAACCCAGATTAATAATAAAGAAACTTCTCCTAACTTCTATTTAGGGTGTTATCTTAAATTCACAATTAAACTTTGGGTATGCTTATTTAGCTGTGTGAATTTTCTTAATTTCCAACTTTTAATAATAAAGTTAAAAATAGAAAAACTATTTTAAAACATAGAAATAAATCTAATGCTGTTGTTTTCCACATAGTTTATTCTGCTTTATCAGCCCTCCCATTGCTCTGCTTGGGACCTCCTGACAAGACCTCCTTTCTCACACACTCACTCACTCTTGAAGCCTGCCCCTGGCACCCTGCTGTTATTTCCATTTGTTTCTCCAGTGTGTGCTCAAGGGGGCTGGCTATCAGGTACTGAATCCCACCTCTGCCCACCAACCTATTACTTCACCCTCGTTACAGACCAAGATTGAATTCTGGCCCCATGCAAAACATTTCTTTTATTTATTGTCTCTCCCTGGCTCACACACTCCCCCTCATCTTTCTCTTCATGCAGGAACCTTAGCATGAGTTGGGCATTGGCCAAGGGCACCTGGGCAGTTCCCAGATACTACTCTGACTCTGAGCTAATATGAAGGGAAGCTAAAGAGAGGGGTCAAATGATATGGGCTAGTAATGAACATGCCCTTCCTATCCTAGGCAGAGAGGGATACTAGAGAGGATGTCTAGCTATCTTTCTACTTTTGAAGAGTCTGTTCATAAAGACATGAAATAGCCTTCTGTACGGGGAATAAATTCCACTTATGAGTTGGAATACATGAAACCATAGATCAGCAGCACTGCCTATTAGAGGATGGCATTGCCACTGTAGTCAGTGTGGCAGTGTTGGTGCCAATCTTTGAATATTTTATAATACCTCTTTCTCATTTCAAAATTAGAAGAGAGTGGGCAGGCAAATTAGCATAATATATAATAAAGATGGGGTTCATTAGGTATCTTTTACCCAAAATAGGAGGTGGGATTTTTTTTTCCCCTCAGACAAACCATGGGTGAGCATTCTGATGAGCAGGGACACATATCGGAGGCTAACTGGATCTGGGACTAAGTGTGATAAGAGAGAAATCATGTGACTTTCCAGTCTTTGGTCTCAGGGTCCCCCAGCCCATCAAAGGAGAGAGAAACTCCACCCCATCTCCTCCTACCCCACTTCTACTTACTTACTTTGTGCCCTCATCATGGCACACCTACATTAAGCCCACTAACTCATTCTACCTACCTCATTTAAAGGGGGCTGGAATTGAGAACTTTAAAGTCAGGAACCGAGGAGGTTACTCTTGTCATCTTTCAGGGACAGCATGGTGTGCAGTCTCTCCTCTCTTCTTGTTTGTTCCAGTCTCCTGCCTCTTTCTGCAGACCGGCATTCTCTACTTCAGTACGTTCATGGAGTCCAGTGCTGTCCCAGTCCCAGGCCTAACCTCACCTCTCAGTTTAAAGTGCTCTAACACTGACAGGGTCATCAGTCTCTGTCCTTTCACCAGAACTATGACTCTGAGACATACTGTAGCCTGATTTCTTCTAATAGTGGGGTCTCAAACTCACATATGCTGATGGGTCACCTGGGATGCTATGACAAAGGTATTCATCTTTATTGTGGGACAACTTAAGAAGTGCCTGGCCCCTTAGGATATAGGCATTACAACTGGGTCTCTAAGAACTAGACTCTGGTCTTACCTCCCTAAGTTTAAGTGTGCAATCTGATCCACTCAAGAACAGTAAAAGGGGACTTTTTTTTAGGGGATTAGTAATCCTACATGGGAATGTGAGCAAGGAATGAATGACCTCTCTACTCCTAACACTCAGGCCAAGGCCTCTACCCTCTGGTCTAATGGCTCTTTCAGGTCATTTCTACACCATCCTGGCTTCTTCTACCTGTTATAAGCTTAGCACTTACCACACTCCAGCCAAATCTCCTTATTGTTGTCCATTCTTGAGGGATTTTCCCAAAAGTTCAGAAAGAGAGGAAATAATAGCTAAGAGTTCAGTTTCATGATCAGCACTAAGACAAGGCTACTTCAGAGAAACAAAATGTCTTCCAGACCAGCATGACATGTTTGACCTTATCTGAATGACCAGCTGATCATATTTATTTTAGGGGATAGGAGCATGGGAATTTACGCTAAAATGCATGGCTAATCCAATCATCTACAGGCAAGAGATCTTCTCTAATCAGAACTAGCCTGAATTGAGGTGGAGAACAGGGGCAATAGATAAGGAGTCTGGTCTTCTGACTGCCATAGCAACAGCATCACTATGACCAGGTGGTTGCACTGGGCTATCTTAAATGCCAGTGCTACCAAAGTTCTTCTATACCTTTTGGTTCTGATTTCATACTCACCCATCGACCTCCTCATTATGCTTTCATTTCCCATGTAGGTTTGTCTACATGGGAAGAAGAATTTGCTGATCACAAACTTTCCAGTATTTGGGTCCCTGCTACAGTCCTCTCCCACCATAAATTTCCGAGGGAATATGAACGTTTTGTTTCAGTTCCCATGTCAGTATAGTTCTAAGTGAAATCCCTGAAGTTTGTAAAACATGGGTCTGAATACATGAATCCTTCAGAAAAGGAAGACCTCTAGCACTTTGTAGGCTTGAACACCAAACTGGATTCCTGGAGCTTTCATGTGGGTCAGGAAAGCACCAACCCAGCTTCCAGGGGCCCTCTCTGCCATGTTAGCCCCCCCCCCAGGCAGCGCTCCCCCACAAGCATAGCCAGCTAGTTTTGCTAAGCACAGTTCCTTACTTTCCAGGTAAATGGAGTTCTCATTCAATAAGGATTATACCACTCACTTCTGGAGTGCCAGAGTCTGGCATGATTCAGTCCCAAATAGGCTGAGTATCAACACTTGCAGATGGATTGAACAAATGGACAACCTTTGGATATTCTGCTCACTTCTCCTCATCATGTGATTCATCATGTCTGGTCTGAATCAGTCAGCAAACTAGTGAAAAAGGGAGCAAGTTCTGTGAGGTCTCCCTTCTTGGCAATACTCCAACATGCCCCCTTTGCCTCTTCCGGTGCTGGGACTCCAAGCCACGCCACCTCTCACCCAAACACCAAGTGTGCCTACCCTGCCCTCTATAGGTTGCAACCAGATGATTTCTATAAATGTACATGTGATCACCATGTCATCGTTGTGGTTCAAACACCTCACTGGCTTCCCATTGTATTTCCAGTTAAGCCCAAGTACTTACCATTGATTTTAAGGCCTTGCACAAGGAATGAAGCCCTCAAACTTACCTTTTCTCACCTCAGTCAGTTGTTGTTTGTCTCTTCTCTTGTTCTAGACATCCTGGGATTTCAGCTCCTCTCTCTGCATCCCTCAGGAACATATTTGACCCCTCTGATCAGTTTATTATCCCCATGAAACATACCATTTATAATCCTTCAGAGATCAGCTTTACAGTTCCCCAGTCTCAGGGAGACACCATCTGTCCTCTCCCACATTAAGTTAGACTCTCCATGCAAATGTGTACTTTCAAGGCAACAAACTGTACAATCATATTTTGCACATTTTTATTTCCCCCATAATACTCCAAGAAAATAATTTCTTTCCTATTTGAGATGATGTTCCTAGTAAATGATACAACATATACAGAAGGTAGGTGGTAGGTAGATAGATTTCTCCTGCTTCTTCAGTCGCTCAATAAAAGGCAAACAAGAAGCCTGAAGGAGAACCTGAGTATCAGAGGAAAAGATAGGAGACTGGAAAGGATGGAGTAAGGCTAAAGGGGAAATTCTAGAAAAGTCATGACCCACTAGACAGGCATCTGTGTTCTCAGAGAGCACAAATAGTGTTCTTATGTGGTATATGTGTACATCAGGAAAATGTCAATGTGAGGAAGGGAAGTGGATACTTCACAGATGGGTGTGGTACTCTGAGGTATGAGTATAACTCACCTGGACCAGCCACCTAGCTGTTGGAGGACCTAGTTAGTCTTCCTTTTGCCAGTTGTCTCCAAGAAGGATAGATCAACAAGGTAGAGCTATGGGGAAAAAAGAAAAAGAGAAAACATGAAGCACCCAATTTATTTCACAATTGGTGGGAAGCAGCCTTCTAGTGGCTCTAACAATCTTGTGGGTGTTGCCAGTGATTCACACACCACACCCCTTACCCTGAACTAACTGGGTGTTACCTCACCCTTCTGCCCAGAGTCCTGAGCTGTGCCGTTGGGTGTTATTCACTTCTGGTACCAATGTTTAAAAATAGTGGCTGCAGTCATCTATGTGAGGATGTAGGATGGAGGCACTACAGCCCCTGCCATCTACTGGACCCAAGATTAAACCTTCTGAGGTCCCAGTTCTTAGCCTACCAAGATGAATGAAACAAGGCTCTGTAACTGTCACTTATAAAAAGACAACCTCTTTTTTGGACCTGCAGCATGCAGGTGACATATGCACAGTGAATGTCAGACACCCCTTTGTGGCCAACAAAGATAGTGCCAGAGAGGGTGGGTGTGGCTTTGAGGATCATGCCAGTCAGGAATAGAATTGCTCCCTGAAGCCAGGCACTGTTGTCATTCAAGATGACACCTGCTCAGTGAACACCAGACACCCTCTTCTGGCCAACAAAGATGGCACCAAGGGTGAGGAGGGCACTGTGGTCAGTCCTAGTGAGCCCCTCCTTGCTGCCCACCTCCTGCAGCAAGCCCAGATGTCATTCAAAATGACACTGGAAGAATGAACACTAGACGCCCCCTGTGGCCAACAAAGATGGCACCAGGGCAGGCTGACCTCTGTGGCCAGTTACTCAGGAAGAGCTCCTCCCTTGAACCTGCCCCTGCAACCAACTCAGCTGTCAATCAAGATTGCTCATGCACCATAAACGGAAAGGTCATAAAAAAAAATGGTGACGTGGTGAACAGGGCTGTATGTTAATGCAGGACCAGAGATTCTTTCCTTCTGGCCTCCCTCTAGTGGCCACTCCAGCTGTTACTCAAGGTGACAGCTATCCAAAGCATATTAAATAACAGCCCACACCCGTGACAAATAAAGATGGCGCCCAGGTGGGCAGGACTCTGTAGTCCAGATTAGAGCTCCGCCCTCTGGCCCTCCTCCTGCAGCAAACCAAGCTGTCATTCAAGATGGCTACTGCACCATAAACGTCAGCAAGATGGTGTCACGGTGGGCGGAGCTCCATGGTCACGCGAAATCACGCCCCCATGACTTGCTTCTTGCTGCCAGCCCAGCCAGTGCCGCATTCAAGATGACATCCTCACTGAGAACTTTCCCCCACCCCAGCATGCCAGACAATGGTGACACTAAGGACGGGCAGGGCTGATTTGCCTCATCAGTCACAATGATAACCCCTTCCTGGGCTTGCCCCTTGCAGCCCGCTTAGATAGCATGCAAGATGGCGCCTGCATCATAAATGTCAGCTGCTCCCTTATGGCCAAGGTGGATGAGGCTCTGTGAGCACTCAGTAGCAAACATTCTCTCCCTGCTAGCCTCTCATAGCCAGCTAGGCCACCTGTCAATCAAGATGACACCTTCAGAGATAACTTCAGACACTCCATCTAAGGCAAACAGATGCTGACATGGTGGGTGGAGTTGTATGGCCCAATCAATCATGACAAGAAAACTCCTCCCTTAGATCCACCCTCCCCCCCCCCCCGACAGCCAGCCTGACTGTCATTCAAGATGGCGTCTGCATCATAAAGGTTAGCGGTCTGCTATTGCCAGCAAAGATGGCTCCAGATTGGGCAGGGCTCTGTGGGAACTCAAGATCAGAGAGCCCCACCCCCTGACCCGCCTCTTGTTGCAAACAGGTTCAGCTGTCACACAAAATGACACCCGTGGAGAACTTCACAAGCCCATAAAGCTGTGTGGCCACGTCAATCAAGACGAGAGCACCTCCCTCAGGCCCACCTCCTGCAGCCAGATGGGCTGTCATTCAAGATCCTATCAGCCATCCCCCTTCTTAGCCCCTCCCAGCCACGCCCCCTATCCACCAGCAGCCCCCAAAGATGGCATCAGGGTAGGCGGGGCTTTGTGGTGACTCAAGACTAGTAAGTCCCTCCTTCTAGCCCGCCTCTTTGCAGCAAGCCTGTCCAGCTGTCATTCAACATACTAGCAGAGAGCATCGAAGCCCCGCCCTTGATCAACAAAGACGGTGCTAGGGTGGGCGGAACTGTGAGGTCCTGTCATTCAACATAATAGCCCCTCCCAGAAGCCCACCTCGTACAGCCAACGGGGCTGTCATTCAGGATGGCGCCTGTACAGTTACTGTCTGCGGCATGGAAATAACCAGCAAAGGGTGAACAAAGTCCTGCTGTCTCTGTCAGTCACTCAGGACGAAAGCCCCGGCCTCATAAGGACCCACCAGACATCCGGACAACACTTTTTAACTGTTCGTAACCTACAGAGCGTTCCTTAGATATGGAACCAGACACATTCCCAGGACCAAAAGACCCATCAGACAATGACAATTTGAGGCTCTGTAACCAAAACGTAGCCATGGAAAAATAGAAAGAGCGCTCCTGCAGCTCCATCCTTCAGATGGAAGGCCGCGAGGTGGCAGCGTTTGCGCGGCAAGCTAAAGACAGTGCCGAGGGCCTAGACCACTTAGCCAGACAACCAACATATGGGGTACATCTCTGCTGTTAGCCACCAAAGGAGATACAGATGAGACAGCACCCCATATACTCAAGCCACTTTGGCCTTTTGATTTCCTCCACTACCAAGTGAAAGCCGTGCTTGCGCGGCAAATAGGTTGCCATTCAAGATGGCTACTGGTGGGCGGGACCTACTAAGTCCCTCCACGGCCCCAAGGGGGTTACGTCACTGTCTTAGCCCTACCTCAATCACAGGTAGCCAATCAGGATAAGCCTGCGCAGCAAACCTGTCTCCACCCTCCAAGATGGCGCCAACTGGGTGGAGCCGAAAAGTACCTCCCAGCCGTGCTCTGGTCCCGCCCCTAAGAGGCTCATAGTCCCGCCCACCGCCACTGCGGCAAAACAAGACCCGCCCCCACCGGCAGTGCAGCGCACAGCGGTGGATGGCTAGATGGTGAAGACCCTCCGCCCTGGAGATTGGGGTTAACCGCAAAGCCCCTAGACTCTGCTGAGCAAAGAAAGTGAAGCCACAGAAGAGGTGGCTCAGAGACCGCACTCTGATGTCCACCTGGGTGGTCTTGCAGCAGTACTCTCGCATCGTCTGAGTGGCTATCAGCCACGCAGTCGAGACAAGGAGCCTGGATTCTGCCGGGATTCTAAGTGGTTCGCCCCTAAGACCCTAAGACCGCAGGATTCTAAGGCTCCAAGGCCGTGACAAACGGAGTACCCCTTAGATTCCCAGTCACCGAAATGACATCCCTGTGGCAACACGGCCACTCGGTGGCGAACCCCCTTCCCGAAGGCGCATCCTGCAGCCTTGTCAACTTCCCATGCTGAGCCGTGACATGGTCTGCCGCCCCTGGCCCACAGCAACGCACCCCGAACACCGTCTGGACTCTGCAGACGGTGTCCAAGAGGGTGCACACCACTGGGCAGGCAGGTGGCCAGCTGACTCACCTCCCGGGAGCACCGCACTCTGCGCACACACGCGACCGGGGTCGGCTGTCTAGTTCACCCACACTGAACTAGGCGCCCGGAGGCGCCAGCCCAGGGTGGACATCTCTCCACTTCTCCGATGCTCTTCCTCCCGTGACTCCTGACTCCCCAGCGTCTGCAGCAAGGGCTGTGGGACACCTCCTTGTCATGGTCCTCTGCAGAGGTGGAGCTTCCTCTCGGACCAATCCAAAACCCTGTTGCCCGCTTCTGGCCCTCGCCACGCCTCTCATACCCTGCCAATCAGACTGCTGTTGTCAAGGCAACAGCTTGGCGCCAAGGCACGGAGTTGACGTCAACGGAGTCAGTGTTAGGGGCCCCCAAGCAGGGTCTGGAAAAGGGGGATGGGATGTGGGTGTGAAGGGACGCAGCCCCCCCAAAGAAATCGAGGTGAAACAGAAATACCTACTAATGATGCCCCAATGCAAACCTGAGAAGAAAGAGGGGGAAAAGGATAAGCATATATTTGTCTAAAATCGGGGGGAAAGGAAAAAAAAACATGAAAAATTGAGACAGAAACACATACGTTGAGGTCTAACCACGAATGATAAAGGTGGGAGAAAGGACTTTTCTGCCTGCAACACCCAAGCACTAAGCTAATTTCCTTAATAAACGAGGAGCTATTGGAAAGCAACAAGGGAAAGACAAAAGCAAACCAAAAGGGGGGGGGGGGGGCGGCAAAGAGACTTCAAGTCACAGGACAATACAAATGGCTGGAAGAATCATGACCTGACTCTGCATAGCGAAATGCCAACCTGAGAGAGCGGGTGAAGGCGGCTTATGACAGTGCGCTGAATTGCATGCTGTCACCTACCATTGCGTGAATCCACCGCATAGAATAGCAAGAAACTGCGAGAGAGTAAGCAGGTAGACTACCAAGCCTGCCTCTGAGAGAAGAAATTCCTGTGTTACCGGAAAAAATGACGGGGGTATCGCTGCCATAAAGGACCAGATCGTAATAGAGTCAATGAAATAAAACTCATTGCTGAAGTTTGTAGAAACGAAATGGTAAGTGTGGCTTTTTTTTTTCCCCTCTCTCTTTCTCATTTGTTTCTTTGTTAAAAATAAATACAAATGTGGGCGAAGCTTCTGGAATGGTGTGCGAGAAAATTTTAACTGGTTACCTCTAGGAAAAGGAATGGGGGAGGGGAGACA
Organism: Pachyuromys duprasi; assembly: GCA_028658305.1. NCBI lineage: Eukaryota > Metazoa > Chordata > Mammalia > Rodentia > Muridae > Pachyuromys > Pachyuromys duprasi. The sequence goes on along the minus strand of CM053747.1, from coordinate 52,810,080 downwards.
GACTACCAAAAGATGATTTTGGCTTTATTCTCCGTGCCTATGAATTTCTTTGGCAGATCAATGGTATTTCTTCCCTGGCAGTAGAATCGATGAATTATTAAAAGTTTGTTAATATACTGTTGACGGAACCATTCCACTGCCAAGGAATTTAAGTGACGGAGATAAGCACAGGTGTGTGAAAGACTAATTACGGGGGTATTTACGGAGCGTCCTATCTTATGGCTAAGAATGTACTCTGCAGAACACAATTGAATTCCAGTAAATCCATACAATTGTATTTTTGTGTAGCCGCTAAAACTTGGGTTGTATATATTTATTAAACACATAAAATGCAGTATTTTAATTTTAAAGAAAAAAATCATGTAAGTCCGTGGTCCATGGGTTAAAAGCAGTTTTACCTAAGAGCACAGAAAATCTGATGCCTCGGATTTAATTTTATATCTATACCACGGAGTTATCTGAGGTTGCTTGCTAGATAGTGAAGTGGCGTGGCAGGGTTGTGGATAGGGTATGTAGTTTTAATTCCCCGGACCTTGCATAGGCTTTCTCATCTCACATAGCCACATAAACGGAAAATATGAGTGAAAACACTGTCCCGCGAAGGTGAATGCCTCACTGTGCTTAGGTCTTTGAATCTGACTACTCAGTCTGCTCACAGGGAGAGCTGTTAAACAGTTCCCAAGGTTAGGACCCCACAGAGATTGGCTTTGGAGCCCCCAGGGAATTCTAAAATCTTGTTAAAATTCTTAGTGTGTGTGTGTGGGGGGGGGGGTGTTACCATATTCAAAGGACTCATCCCATCTATCTGCAAAACCAGTTTTTCAGTTCATCCCGCTCTCTTGGAATTCAGTAGGCTGAAAGAACTCCCACAGAGATAGGATTTCCCCCCCCCCCCGCCTTTTTCCTCAGAATTCCCCATGTCCACTATCTCTTCAAACTGTTGTCACTCAGTCTCTTTTCATCAACTCCACAGCCTCACTACATGTTTTTGGCTAATATATGTGTCTCGAAGACTTCCTCCCCCCCCCCCCCGAAATTGCATGACAATTTTACCAACTCTCTTCATGCTTAATCTGGCAATGATATTCAACATCTGAAAAGGAGCAGTGACAGCAACTCTCTCTATTGTCTGGGGTAACATTGCATGGTCCTCTCTACCCATGGCTTCTTCCCTTATCGTAGCTGTGTTTTCCTTTCCTCAATCTCCAAGCACGGGATGTTCTCACATCAGAATGTGGCCACCGTTCTCACACAACCTCTCCTTAGATAGCCACCTATTTCCTAATCTAGTCACAAGGTTTAAATGCTTAGTCACACACCAGTGAATCCTGAATCTCAATTCTATGCCATAGAACACTCCACAGAGTCCCAATCTCATATATTCAACAATCCATGTGAAAGCGAGATGCTTCATTCATGTATTTAACAGGCAACTCAAAAGCACTTAAAACAGCATGTTATAGGACTGGGTGGGTGTAGTTCAATTTTTTTTTCTTTTTTCTTCATGTCTAAAAACAGCATTTTTTTTGTTGTAGATTTAAAAAAAAAACCTCACAATCTTTAATTTTTTTAAAACTCAGGGTATCCTCCTGACTATATCCAAAACACACCCCAAATTTGTCCCATAGATTTCCACCCAGTTTTCCTGCTAAGTTTCCTTTATTCCAAACTCTTCTTTCTGACACTCCACACTGCACTGAACTGATTTTTGAACACACACAGATCTTTCAAGGCAAACAAAATGTCTTTTTCGAGGTTGAGCTGCCTTCTGGCCTCCACTAATCACTGTCAACAAAGTGCAAAGGTACCTTAGGGTCTTGAAACAGATATTGGTACTATAAAATCCAACAATCTTTTCCTTATGAAAAGACGCCATTATGCGTAACAAAAATTGTGCCTAAGAAAGCTAATAAATAGTCTAATAAATATTAGGTTTTAGGGCTTTAAAAAAATGTTTGTATTGCTGTATTTCTAGTGATAGGGATTCCCTCCACCACCACACACACTCTATGTTTGTATATCAGGGTGTCTTCCTGAACTTTCTGATCTGGCTCGTTGGCTCATTTGTCTACCTGTGTGTGTTAGCACACCGTGTTCATTAACACTGCTTTATGACTTCTAAAGAGACCGCCCTCTCTTTGGTTTCCTAAATGCTCTGTAAAGTTCCCCACCTTGTTGCTTCCAAATGAATTTTCAAATGGGCTTGTCAAGTTTGATGAAATATCTTCCTGAGATTTGTATGCATGTTTTATTAAGGCTGGAGAGTAATTTAGATAAGGCAGCAAATGTCATGCTATCAAATGCTTTCATCTCTGGCCACAGTCTGTGCCACTATTTATTCATACCCTGCAGATATGAACAAGATAGTGTAATAGATTTTTTTTTCCTATAAAGGTCCTATTTGTCTTTAGGAGGTGTTTTTCCTATTCATTGCTGTCAGTCATTTCTACTTGGCTATTTTGTAAAAAACAAACAAAAACCCAATAAATTCAAATTTATAAAGGTTGTCAAGATAATACAAAAATTCCTTTTGCAATTTTCCCTGGATGAGAACATCTTAACAGAACGTTGGCACAGGACACTGTCAAAAAGAAATCAATACTAGCACAAAACTCTGAGACTACAGACCGTGTTTGGATTTTACTCGTCTTTCCATTAATGTCTGTATCACAAACAGGACCCTCTAAACCATACACACACACACACACAAAACATAGAAACCCCAATACTAAACACACACAGAAAACACAGGAACCCCAACCCTACACACACACCACATACATACAAAACACCACACACACACACACACACAGGACTACTACCACTAATACCAAACACACAAACACACATTCAGGCCCTCAGTGTTTCTTGGCATTCTTTATTTTCCATAAACTTGGCCATTTTGGTACGTACAAAGAAAACTATTGTATAAAATATGTCTCAGTTTGGATTGATATGTTTTTCTCATGGCCTGACCTGGGTTATACATTTTTGGAAGGGAATATTGGCCATTGCTGTCCATGTGTTGGTGTGTGAGCTGTTGAACTGGCTGGCATTTATTGCTAATTGATTATCTTGCTATAGAATTCCCTCGGATTTTTAAAATGTTAACATCTTCACTAATCATTGTTTTTTATTTTAAACTTTTATTAATAGTCATTATCTCTGTTGTGAGATGAAATGAGTCTGATCCTAACCTTGAGAGAAAGGATAGTCTTATCTTTGTCATGGAATACAAATGCCTACTGTGGACATTTTAGCTGAGCCTCTTCACTGAAGGCTATAAAAATTTTAGCTTAAAAAATCATACTATTCATGGGTTTGATTTTATGGATTTTCTGTATTTCGTGAGATTTGATGACTTCCTATCTACTAAGGATGTGAATCAGTCGTTTCTGAGGTTAAACTGTGTTTATATTTCTAAATCCTACTTAACCATGCTTATGAGGTTATGGTTTATACAGACATGCAGCTGGATATCAGTTTTGAGTTTCAGTTCACATTTTGTATTGATATTATTAATTATTATTTTGTCCTTGTCTGGCTTTGGTATCAAAGTTATACAATCCTTATAAAACACTTTAGATTACAGTTTATTATCTTTTTTCCAGTGAAAATTATGTTTTTTATTGATACTGCTCTTGTTTTTTCTGTTGTTTGTTTTTGTTTTTTTCCAGCTTTGCCAAAGACTTCATGTCTTTGCTTTTTGTAAAAGTGGCTTTTGATTTTGCGGACCGCATTCTTTCTTCTTTGTCATTTAATTTGCTCTTGGTTTTTTTCCTAGTTATTTGAGCTCCTTTTCCTAGCTTCTTGAGTTGCATATTTATCTCATTTATTTTTATTTTCTCTTAATTTTTAACATATGCATTGAAGGCTATAAATTCTCCTCCAAGTGCCACTTGAGCCAGATCCGACATACCTCATCATGGTTCAGATCTGCACTTTGTTTCCATTAGTGGTGTAAAGGAATGTGTTTACAATTCTGAATTCTACGTAAAAAGAACTGTCTTTTGAACGTACACTTTGAAAATCCACTGCATTGCAGGCAAATAGAATTAGTCTGTGAAATTTGCCATTTTTTAAGGTGTCCTTTAGCTAAGGTATGATTGGTTGACTTTAAATTTTTCAAGGTTTTAGACAAGAAACAGTATTCTCTAATTGCTAGGCATTAATTTCTATTTATATGCATAAGACCAAGCTTGCTAACTGTGTTTATATTTCCACTGTTCTAATTTTTGTATGCTTTATCCATTCACTCTAAATAGTTTCAATTAACACAAACTAATACGCCAATGCTTTTTTCCATTGCTTCTGGTAGTTTTTGCTTTAAGTATTTCAAAGTCATGTTGTTAGGCATGAACAAGTCCAGAGTCCTTCTGTTAAGTGGCAAAGAGAGTGTATTTGTTTACACATGTAATTATGGACAGATTTATTTAATATGCCTTTTCTTTTTCATTTTCTCCTTTCCAGTCTTCTGTTGGGTTGGTTGATTTTCCTTACTGTCTTCTATTTCCTTCTGTTTGTTTGTTCTATTTTTCCCTTCAATTTCTGCTAATTCTTTAAGTTCTTAATGTATACGAAAAACATTTAAAAATGCTAAATGTATTAAAGCAAAGATTTTGGTACACCATAACAATGCATTGAATTTTTCATGCTAGCATAATTGTAGTTCTACCTATTTTGTTTGTTTGTTCAGTTAGTTTTGACTTTTTGTTTGTTTTGGGACAGGGTCTCACTGTGTAGCCCTGAAACTCACCATATAGACAAGGCTGGCCTTGAACTCACAGATATCAATCTGCTCCTCAATTCCTTCTGAGCACTGGGATTTAGAACATGTCCCACAGCACCCAGCTAGTTATACCCTTTAACTTCCAACCATCCCCAAATCCATTTTATAGTAGAAAATACTAATCTTGTGGACTGATGTATTGTCAAGTCACTCATTCTTAAGTCTCCCTCCTTACTTCCAGGTTCATTTTCCCATTCATTGCAATACCTTTAAAAGATATTTTTGAGTAACAGCATATCCAGGTAAAAGGCATAAAGATGTTGCTTGTCTGTTTTCTCTTCTTTGTCATCTAACACTGCAGATGAGACCTTCCTGTCAGGCATAATGTCTCTTTCTGAGGATGCTGGTTTTCTTCTACAGCCTTTAGTATAGGAATATGATTGGAATATCAGTGACTAGTTGGAGGGAGGTGCCTTTCTTCTACTCCACAGAATTCTTAGCCAGTATGTCCTTAAACAGCCCTTTACTGCCTTTTAACTTCTGTTTTTCTCTACCTGCTATAGTATTATAATAGCTTCCTCTTTTTGTGAAAGAAGTTTGTGGCCTTTTATAATTCTCCTTTTTAGATTTATTTTTATGTATATGTGTGTATACATTTGCATCACATGCATGCATTATCTGAGGTCTCCAGAAGAGGATGTTATATTCTGCCTGGAACTAGAGTTATGGATGGTTGTGTGATGCTGAGATCTAAACCTGTGCCCTCTGGAAGAGCACAAGTGCTTTTAATGCCTGGGCCATCTCTCTAGCCCCCGCTTTTTAAAAATTTTGGGGGGTGGTTTTAAGACAGGGTTTTTCTGTATAGCTCTGACTCTAGTCCCACTTTTAAGATTCTTGAAAATATAGAATATCCATAAAGTGTTCATCTAGGAGAAAGATATATAAAATGTTCCAGTTAGAAACTTTAAAACAAAAAAATGTATTGTCATTAAATATCTATCATTAACATATCTTAAATACTATTGTACAATTATCTCTATCGTTTCAAATTTATCCTAAAACAGACCTTAGCTCAGAGTATGAACCCACAAATTCCTGGGGCCAAAACAATGAAAAGTTTTTCTGTTTGGGCTGGAGAGATAGCTTGTTTGGCAGAGCACTGGCTGCTTTTTCAGAGGACCCTGGATTCAATTCCTAGCACCCACATAGCAGCACACAACTGTCTGTAGCTCCTGTTTCAGGGGACCTGACACCCCCAAATAGACATACATGCAGGCAAACTACCAATGCACATAAAAATTAAATAAATAAAAATTTTTCAGTATTTCTGTTTAGGCTAGGGAGAAGGTTCAGTTGGTAGAGCACTTGCCCTGCAAGTGTGACGACCTGAGTTTCATCCTCTGAACCAACACAAGGAACTGGCCACAAGACACATTTATAATCCTAGTGTTGGGGAGACAGAGACAGGACAATCCCTGGGGTTTGCTAGCCACCAAGTCTAGCCTAATCGGTGAGCTTCAAGTTCAGTGAAAGACCTTGTCTCAAAATATAAAATGGAGAGTGAATGAGGAAGATAAGGAACAATGATCCCTCGTATTCACCTGCACACACATGCAAATGCACATACACACACAGCATTATCTTCGTTGCTTGTAACAGTGGTTGCTTCCAGTGTGCAGTGGCATTTTCCTGAGGCTATATGACCTGTAATACCATAACAGGCTGAAGGCTCCAGCAGATGAGAATCCAGCTGTTCCCTATCAAGGCTGACCCTGAAGAGATTTGCAGAGATGTAAAACGATGCTACCAGGTAATCTTTTGTCTCAAAAATTCTTTTTTCACTTAAAGTGTTGATATATGATGGGTTTATTACTATTATTTTAAATTAGTAAGTGTACATTAAAGTTGTTTGATTTCTTGTCTGTTAAGGTGGATAAGAATCAATAGATAACAATTCCATATATTTATGCCATGCAATGGTATGCTTTGATATATACTTATGAACTTCCATGTTGCTTTCTATAATGGTCATATTTATTTACATTTCTCTAACAAGACTTCTCTTCTCTCCACATCCATGCTCATAAATTAGTCTTATAACAGCCAATCTAGAAGATATGAGGTAACATCTCATTGTGGCCTTTGTTTGCCTTTCCCCGTGATAATGAATACTAAGTATGCTTTCACGTACCTGGTGGTGTCTTCTGATAAATGTCTGTTGGAGTGCTTTGCCATTGTCATTTTAAAATTCCTTAGGTGGGAGAGAAGAACAGAATATTACTCAGCTGTAAAGAAAGTGAAATCACAAAATTTGCAGGAAAATGGGTAGATTTGGAAAATTTGAAATGAATGACCCAAACTCAGGAAAAACAAAACACCTTGGTCTTCATATGTAGATCCCAGCCTATAATGCATACATGTGTATGTATGTATGTATGTATATATATAACATATTTAATTATATATATATATATATATATATATATATATATATACACACACACAGATGTAAGTATGAGTACAGTATATTTAAAGAGGAGACCAAGAAGAGGTTATAGTAGGTAAGGGGGAAGGGCAGGTAAAGGACACATGATTAAAAAGAGGCTATAAAGATAATTGTTTTTCTAGTTTCTAATCTGTTGTGGTTTTCTTTGTGTATGTGAATGTGTGTATGTGTGAGTGTGAATGTGTGTATGAATATGTGTGTGTGTGGTGGGTACATTAAAATGTAAGAGATTGTGACGGCGTAAAACCCATATAAAGTCCCAGGGCCAAATCAGACCTTTGTAACTGTACGGGAGTTCACTGGGATGAATGGAGTTTGGGACTTGGCTCATGTCTGAGTGCTTAAACAAGTTGTGTGATGTCTTTGTCAGACAGTTAATTAGAAGAAAGTAATTTTATTTTTTAAAAGATTGTTTTTGTTGTTGCTATTAAGTTACTTATGAGTTTAGGGTATGAACCCCTTACCAGGTATGTGGCTTACACGTAGCTTCTCTCATTTCATATATGGTCCTTGCATGTTTCCTCCATTGTGTGGAGGTTGCAAATTGATTCACAACAATCCTATTATCTTCCTGTGTTCATTTCGGACATCTTCTACTTGCTTCAATTCATTCTTTGGTTGTTTTCTTAGCACACATGTCTATGTGCCTGCATCTTAGTGTGTCAGAGGTCAAAGGGCAGATTTCTGGGACTTCATTCTCTTTCTTTACCATGTGGGTCCACTGTATTGAACTAAGGTTGTAGTCAAGCTTGGTCGCAAGTGCCTTGACCCAATGAGCCATCTTGTTGGCCCTATTTTCTTGATTTTTAAAAAAATAAATTCCATCTCTTGATGTAAAATAAATAGAAAATCAACATTTTTCTATGTTGATTTTGTGCCCTGCAACTTTATTGAATCAAGCTATAAATTCCAGCAGGTTATTTTAATGTTAATTTTTTACTAAAAAATAGGGGTTTTTGTATATAAGATCTTGTTGACTACAGATAGATCATCTTACTTTTTTATTTTCCAATGCCTTTTACTCTTCTTGATTTAATTTTTCTGGGTAGGAATTCCAGGATTATGTTGACAAGAAGTGGTAAAAGAATGCATTTTTGTCTTGCCAGGCATGGTGGCACATATCTATAATACCAGCATATGGGAAGCAGAAGCAGGAGGATCTCTTTGAGTTTTGAGGCCAGCTTGATTTACATTGGGAGCTCCAGGACAGACAGAACTACATAGAAAGACCTTGTCTCAAAAAAAAAAATGTTTATGTCTTGATTCTTGAGGAAGGAAGAGAAGGAAGGAAAATTTTCAGTATTTTGTTTTATCATTATTATGTTACTGTGACTTTGTCAAAAACTGTTGTTCTTCCACACTTAAATTTCTGGGCTTTTATTCTGAAGGGATGCTAAACCTAGCTAACTCCTCTTTCTCCATCTACACAGCTGTAGGCTGACCCTATTCTAGTGAAGTGGTTGCCACAGTGCTTGACTTACAGTTGTTAAATAATTCTTCCCTCCCCCTTTGACTAGGTACCTGATCCTCTAATGAGCTCAATTCTATTTACTGGTATTTTGTAGATGATTTTTGCACATGTGTTCATCAAGAATAGTGACCTGTATTTTCTTGTAGTATCCTGGCCTAGCTTTGATATTAGTGTAATGCTGCAGTTGGGAAATGGGTTTAAAAACCATTCCCTTTTCTACAGTATCTTTGAATATGATGTGTTACATTATTTCTTCTTAGAATAGTTCATTGAATTTACAACTGAGGGTTTCATGCTTTTTCTCTTGGGAAGTTTTGAATCATAGATTCAATCTCCTTAGTAAGTATTTATTTGGTTAGATTTTCTAGTTCTTTTGTAAGATTCAGTTTTAGCATGTTTAATTTGTGTGTGTGTGTGTGTGTGTGTGTGTGTGTGTGTATACATGCGTGAGAGAGCTTGCACAGCATGGGTGAATGTAAGTGTCAGGTCCAAGGAGGCCAGGAAAAGGTAGTGGATCCCTATAGCTGGAGTTGCAGACAGTTGTGAGCTGCCTCACATGGTTGCTTGGGTCCTGTGGTGAGCAGCAAGTACTCTTAACCACTGAGCCATCTTTCCAGCTCCAACATTTTAACTTCTAAGTAAAACTATAGATGCCGTTCTACTTATGATGACACTGCATACAACTAAACCCTTTCATTGTAAAGTGAAAATATCTCAAGTTAAAAAATAAATCTAGGGGCTGAAAGATAGCTCAGCAGCTAAGAGCACTTGTTGCTCTTACAGAGGACCTAAGTTCAATTTCCAGCACCCACATGGTAGCTCACAACCATCCCCCTCTAATTCCATGATAGGGTTCTAATGACTTCCTCTGGACATTGTGGGTACTAGATATACTCATGGTACATGTCCATGCAGGCAAAACACTCATACATGTTAAATAAATTAGAAGTGGAAATGTCACCTGCCAAACATAGCTTAACAATACAGAGCTCTGTGAGATTTCTCTTTATAACTGGTAGTGTGGATTAGTTGGTAGCATAGTTGTCTAGCCTGCACAAAGCCCTGGGTCTGACCGCTAGCACTACACAAAGCTGCATGTGGTAATGCATACCCATAATTACAACAATAGGGAGGTAGAGGCAGAAGGTTCAAAAGTTCATGGTCATTCTTAGCTATGTAGTGAATTTGAGTCCAGCTTGGGCTACATGAGAACTTGTCCTAAAGGAAAAAATTAAATTAATTACAATTTTAGAAAGAAGATATCTGTTGTATAGCTCCATGATCATGTAGCTCATTGGGAATGATGGCTTCCCACCCAGATACCCTAGACAGCATCATAGTGCATATTGCTAACCTGGGAAAAAAATAAGAATTCAAAAATACAGTTTCCAATGAATGCAAATTGTGCTGTCTCAAGCCTAGAGTCAGAAATAAAATTTAAGTCAGGCTATCGTAACAAAGCATTGGTATCAATAGGCAGAATACACTTAACTAAAAGTGGATTCAGCTGTCCTTCAGTTAATATTTGACTACCGCCACTGAGAAGAGCAAATGCCAGGTTGTGTGCATGGCTCCTTAAGAATAAAATTAAAGTTGTTCCCATGTGAATAACATTTATTTAGTTAAGTATGTCTTTAGAGTTTTAATCTCTAGCTTGGAAGACACATCCAGTAGGTAAACTGACAAATACACTTGCAAAGATTATGCTAAAGCTTAGGAGGAAGAGGGGAAGGAGAAGGAAGAGAAGGAGGAGACTCAAATGGTGGAGGACTGCTTTTATGGTGGACAGAGTGATCAGAAAAAATTTCTCTGAGGAGAAGCCAAGACTAAATTTTAAGAAGAGCCAGGTGTGGGAACACTCCAGATGGATACAATAGTATTGTACAAAACCATAAATGTCAGGAAAATTTTTAAAAAAGAAGGAAAGAAAGGAAAACACAATACCAGAATGTCTGAGGGACAATGTGGGGTGTCAAAGGGGACTGATGTGATTGCATGGATTTAGAAGAGTGAACAACTCATCAGGAGTCAGGGCCAAATAAGGACTTTAATTCCAAATATAAAGAGCTGGCGAGATGGCTCAGTGGTTTGAGTACTGCTACTTAAGTTTGAAAGCCAGAGTCTGGGTGCCCAGAAAACTAACAGAAATGCTGAGTGAGCATGGCAGCAGAGCTGTAAGTTCAGCCTAGGAAAGCACAGACAGGAATCCTCAAAGCCAGCTGGCTAGCAAGACTAGCCATCTCAGAGAACCCAGGGTTTGCTTGAGATGCCCAGGCTTAATGAATAACATGGGAGAGTGATGGAGGATGACTGTAAATATCAGTCTTGGCCCTCCACATGTGTGTGCACATGCACGCACACACAAACACACATGTGCAATGCAATTGCCACATATCATCAGAAATGCAAATATGCACACCCACACCCACCCACCCCACCGCCACACACACACAAAACTGGAAAAAAATGTAAAGAAAAAAAGAAGAGAGCAAAAGCTATGAAAAATTTAATCTTAAAATCCTAAATTCTGAATTCTTTTAAATAAGGCCCGGCAGTGTCCATTGTAAGATGATTCTGGCTGTTGTGTAAATAGCAAGGAGACCAGAAATAGGAAAGAGAGGGAACAGGGAGGGCCTGTTATGAGGCAGTTGCCTAGATGGAGAGCAACAGAACTCCAAGCACAGACAAGGAGAAGCGAACAATTCCAAGACTTTCTTTGAAGACTATATAAATAAATCTTGCTAATGATTTGTATATGTGTGGCAAAGAAAAAAGCATCAGACATTAGCCCTGTGATTGTGTTTGGGGAGACTGGGTTGACAGAAGTTTTATTTGGTGGATATCTGAGATGCAAGACACAAGCAAGACATGAGAGTAAGAGGTCTCTGGGATATGTAACAGCTGAGTTGCTTATTTTAAAGAAAGTGGAGACGTCAAGTGGGGACTCCAGAGGTCTCCACCAGAGCTCTGGAAGGCCTCAGGACTAGCTGACTCGTTGCTTGAATAGTCAGTTTACAATAAACACTAATTTACAAAATAAATAAACAAGTTCTTGACTCTGTATGTGTGTTTGGTTGATACATAAATTCATATGCAGATCTACATTGCAGTCCTCAGTGATGAAAATCCAACCAAGCTTTCTTTGAGGAAAATTTAAATTTAGGGTTTTTTTTTTACACATGTTTAAGGAGCTACACAATCTAAAGCTAAAACATTTATATTAAAGACAACCAAGTTTTTTCACACTGCTGCTAGATTCAAATATTAAAAGACCAATTACCAGGTGGGCTCAGCAAGATGGTTACTCAAGTAAGGGCACTTGCAGCCATGCCTGATAATCTCTGTTCTGTCCTATGACCCATGTGGTGGAGGGAGAGATCTGACTCCTGCAAATTGTCCTCTGGCTTTCACATGTGGGCACACATGTACACTGTCATGCATGCATACATACACACATACAAGCACACACAAAAGTATGAGAGATCAGCTAAAGAACTATTAATAGGTTGGAATCAGACCCCTTCAGGGCCCTTTCAGCCATTTGTAAACTAGAGACTTCAGAGAGCCATAATGTCTGGTATACCACAGGAATCCCCACTAGCGTGACCAGCACTGATCCTGCTCACGACTTGAAAATTGCCATAATTTCTATCTATATTCACATGTCAGTGCTTTAGAACATGGTCAGAACTAGGAGTATGGCTTCCATGACCACACTTTCAGATCACTGAAGCAAAAGAGAAAATGCATTCCTACTTGGCTTCACCATAGGACAAAGCTAAAGTGAGTGGGGAAAGACAACAGAGAGACAGAAGTTCAACATGAAACTGTCAAGATGGCTCAGTAGGAGTGTCATCTCCAGGACCAACATGGAGAAAGGAGGGAACCAACTCCCATACATTGTCCTCTGACCTCTACGCATGAGCCCTTCCCATAATAAATAAATAAACAAAAAACCTTTAAATAAACATGAATCAGAAAGCATAAATATAGATTTGAAAAATTTGAGAGTCTCTGCCTTAGTTCATAAAAGGGACTGTAATTGAGGAATACACCCAATGTCACCCTTGGGCCCCCACATTGTATACACGAGTGCTTTGACACCACACACACACACACTAACTTAGCACCCTATAGAATCCATGAAATAACAATGAATATTTATTGAGAAGTTCTTAGGAGTTAGATATGCATCAAGCAACATATGTATTTTGCTGTTAATCCTCACAATATTCTGAGTCAGATATCCCCACTAATATATTTTTCATTTTTATTTTAAATTGTGTGTGTGTGTGTACATCATATGTGTTCAGTAGGGTGCAGAGGCCAGAAGTATGCATTGGGTCCCCTAGAGCTGGCGTTACAGGCGGCTGTAGTCTGTCCAGCATGGGTGCTGGAAACCAAACTCAGGTCCTCTACAAGAGCAGCAAGTGTTCTTAACTTCTGAGCCATCTCTCCAGTGCCTTCTGTTATATTTTAATATAAGGAAATGGAAGCTTACTCAAAGCTTCGTAACTAGTGACTCCACAGGTCAGACTCTTCTACAATACATAATTCTACATCACTGAGCTGGAAAACCATAGAGAAGTGCACCCATTTTTAGGGAAGCAGAAATTGAAATGTCAGTTTGATTGTCAGTTACCTTCAAGTACTCATGAACTAGTAGTCTGAGTCTACACAAACTGTTTGGGTATCTTTAAAAGACGGAAGGCATGCTACATTTGCTGCTTTTCCTGTCACTGGGATAAAACATCATGGCAAAGTCAACTTATTTTGACTTATTTTAGGGTACACTCCATCATGGCAGGGAAGGTGGAGCTGGCAGGAGCTCAGTGTGTGTCATGGGGAGTGGCAGAAACCAGAGGCACCTGGTTACACTGTATCTGTGATCAAGAAGCACAGAGGTTAGGAGAGATGGCTAGGCAGCTAAGAGCACTGACTGCTCTTCCAGAGGACTAAGGTGCAGTGCTCATCACTCTCTCCTGGCCTCCGTGGGCACCAGGCATGCATGTGATGCACAGACACACATACATGCAAAACACTCATACACACAAAATATTAAAAAATATTAAATTAAAATTAAATGGAGTCCTGATACACGCTATAGCATGAAGTTGGAAAACAATTTGCTAAGCAAAAAAAGCCAGTCATAAGATGCCATCTACCAGATGATTTCATTACATGAACTGTCAGGAATAGGAGAATTTATAAAGTAAATTTAACAGTGGCCTGAGGCTAGAGAGAAGGGAGAGAGTGGAGGGTCAGAGCATCTTTAGATTGATTACAGTGATAGCTTAGTGACTCTTTTCATATACTTGGTGCTACCAAGTCACACACTTGCAATGGGCAAATCTTAGGTGTGTGAGTCATGGCTTAATAAAGCTGATATCAAAAACATACATGAGGGTGCACTCATCCACCCAGCAGCCTTATTGAAACTGAAACCAAGACACTTGTTTTAAAGATAAGAAGCCTGTAACTCATAGATGATATTACCTACCTAGGTTCAAGTTAAGAACCTAATAAGTTGAAAAAAAGACAGGATTCATATCTGGCTCCGTCTATACTGCTTAGGATGTTCTAAACCAGTTCCACATAGATGTACTGGAAAGACTTCAGAAATGCCTACCCTTGAGAAAGTGTGACTGACAGGCTCATGAAGACAATCTTTGGGAACCAATTAGCTCTTATACTACAACTAGGCATTTCTAAGAAAGAGAGAAAGAAGAGAGAGAGAAACTATGTGTGTGTTCATGAGTGTGCCCAAACACCACCTGCCAAAGGAGAGGGTGAGAGTCCCTGGAGTTGGAGTCACAGGCACTCTGGTCCCCTGCCGGAGCAGCAAGCACTCTTAACCAAGGAGCCATCTTTCCAGCCCCACAGGTAGGCACTTGAGACTTACACTAAGAGGAGAACACTGCTCTTTTAAGAAGTCAGCAAATGGCCTTTAATCTTAAATGGGATCCTGAGTGAAGGCCCTGGAGGATAGTAAAAATAATAGTTATCACTTATTAAAATTTTACAGTGTGTAAGACTCGTTACACACATTGTATTTAATTACTGTGCCGACTCTGCAAGATAACGCCTCTTTCCATCAGTTTTCATAGAAGGGAGTTGAGCCTTGAAAGGTTAGGGTCTTTTATTCTTTTTCCCCCTCCAGGTTACAAGTTAGTGTGGATGGCAGGTCTCAGAATCAAACCCAAATCTGCTAGATGCCTGAACTCTTCAGTAACCACGGGTACATTTCTAGGCTATTAAATTTGAAAGCCATAATGAAATGTATCATTCTGGAAAGGTAGATACTAAGAACTTGGCAATGTCAGAGGAGTGCTTTCATCGAAATGTGCTCCAAGTCCTTGTCAGGTTATAGACAACCCTCTTCACCCTCCCAAGGAATAATTCTCATGCATTATACATTTTAAGAGAGGAGAGAGCGGTCTTAACGCACATGCATTAGAAGCCCCGAATATACCTTACTTTGAGGTGATAACCCGAATATCGACAACTGATAATCAAGAAAGCATCCAAGCACTTTATAGCTAAAAGCTTATCAAACCCCATGACACTACAGCAGGTCTACTAGTAAATCCTGTTCTACAGAGGGGGACAGGTACAAAGAGGTTGGGGTAATGGGTCTAAAGGCACATGGCTCAATGGTTAAGTAATAACTGACCACCAGTAAAAATCAGATTGTAGGGCGGGAGAGGTGGCTCCTGGTTAGGAGCTGGTCTTTCAGAGCACTCACAAGTCCCAGCAACACCACCTGTTCCAGGAATCTAATGTCCTCTCCTGCGCTTTGCAGTCAGCAAAAAATTTTTTTAATTAAAAATAATTTTTAAAAATAATTCTTAAAAAAGAAGGCACTGTATGTGCCACAAAGTCTGATATTTTGCCATTTTGTCTTTTTTTTTTTTTTACGGAAAGAGTTGGCTGACCCCATTCTTAGGATTACATTGTAAAACTCTTATTTAAATGGCAGGGAGTGTTTTTAAAAGTAACCTCCCCATCCCCCCCTCCCACACACACCAAAAGGGAAGGAATGGCGCGGCTGTAGTAGGAGCACAAAGTTCTCTTCCAACTTTCAAGGAACAGATAATTCATCCGTCCCGCAAAGCGTGCCAAGGCGTAGAGACCGGCGGAGTTCGCCCCAGTTAATTTTAATTCACTGGTCCACAGAGGTTTACAATCCCCCAGTGATATTAATTGGAAGGAACTCAGCGTAATGAAAATAACAACAGCTGACAATTGCGCAATATTCGCTGGCCGCCAGGTGCTGAGCTCACTCAGAGAGTTCCGGCTAATCCCCCAGGCAGCCAGGGAAGGTAGCACCATTGCTACCCACTTCTGGGGGCGATTCCTGGACCTGAGAAGGTTAAGAAAATTGTCCAACACTCCTCCATCCACTGGGAAGAAGTTGGGACTCTCATCTCTGTTTCTACCTCCGCAGATTATGCCTGCTCTTAAAGCTAGAGCATTTGATTACAATCAAATAAATCTGCGTATAGCAAGCTAATGGCTCACTTCCAGAGTTGAACAACCATTCCTAAAAAAAAAGGACCAAAATTATAAAAAATAATCTTGGGGGAAGGGGGAATAAATTTCCACCCCGTGCAGGTGAGCAAATAATATTATGTTACAGAATTGACCTGGACAGTTAAAAAAGAAAGCGGGGGAGGGGGGGAGAGCGGCTTGTTAACAAAATTTAACACCACCATTTTTTTTTCCTTCCCAAACACAGGATCCTAGCTAGGGGCGTATATCTGTTGGTAAAATGTTTGCCTAACATATACCCATCAAAGCCCTGGGTTTGATCCTCCGCACTACACACAAGCAGACATAGTAGTTCATGCCTCTAATCTCCACACAGCAAATGGACTTCTATACAGTTAAAATAGCCATTTTAACTTGGTTAGGATTTTACCATTTGCTTCTGTTCGTTTTTGAGATGAGGTCTTATTATGCAGCCCTGACTGGCCTGGAAGTCTCTGTGTTGGCTAAACTGACCTCAAACTCCAAGAGTGCCTTCTTCCTTTGCCTACCAAAGTGCTGGGATTTAAGGCATTTTTCATCCTCCATGTCCTGTTTGTTTTTTTATGAGTTGATGAAGAGATAGATAGATGGATAGACAGATAAAAGTAGGAATCCCTTCAGGAAACAGAGCTAATGTTTTCAGCCACATGGCTGAATCTATACAATAAATTTCTCTTCAGTAACTCATTGAATCCAAAAACTAGTGTTTCCTGAAAACTAAGACACAAGAGTCACGTAACCAGCAATGGGGGCCTGGATCTAAAGCCGAGCCAGGTAGAGAACAAAGTCTACAACCTTAACAGTCTTCCTATCAGTAAATTAGAAAACAAGCGTGTCCAATCGAGGGTAAAGAGAAATTGGCCGAAGAAGCCACACTTGAGGGTGGTGGTGTGGGGTGGGAGTGGGGGTGGACAGACCTCTTCTTTCCAGTCACACTCAATACTCTTCATAACTCACCTGAATGTCCAGCAGTGCAGTTCTAAACTCCAAAAACACTTAAGAATGATGCCAGACTCCTGATGAACTGCAACTTTGATAAACACCAAGGGCTGATTAATTTTAAAAAAGTGAGGCCAAGTTGTGAAGATTCCATTTGTATGAAATGGTGGGAATGGAAAACCTAAAGACAGGCAGATGAATGCTTCCCAGAGGTTGAGAGTACAACCCACAGAAATGGGCTGGTGGAAAAGAGGATTTGACACACACACCCTGTGAGGGTGGGGGAGGTGTTCTAACAGTGAGTGCTGGTGATGGTCCACAGCTGATCCAGAAATAGATTGACATCTAGGAACTACGGCCTTATAAATTTCCTTCAAAAAACAACACTGAGTTGTATGCTAGGTGTAGTTTTGACTCCCGTGAATCCAATCTCAATAAAGCTACTTAAAGGTCAGCTGCCTTGGCAAAAGATCCTTAGACCCCTTGCTAAGCCTTTTACAGGTTTTCTCCTCCTCTGGTCAATGCTAATTAGGCACACCAAGTTCTAAGAACACATCAACTATAGAGTAAAGATATGTGGGTGGGGGTAGGGTAAGAGCAGGCCCCAGGCTCTTACTGTTCATTTTGGTTTGAGGATCTTTTAACCCTTAGGGAATCTGGGCTGTGAAGCCATCAAGTGACTCCTGGCCTCCCAATGGGCTGCTGAGGGCAGCCACCTGGGACAGTTTCCTGCTTGGACTCCTGTGAGCTGCACTTACTCAGGTACTCTGCACCCAGCCCAGGCACTCTGTGAATGCATCTAGCCCCCAATCTTTCCCATCTTTTTCCAAGCCAGGCTTCCAGCTTTTGCATATGCCCATTGCTATAGGCTACTTATCAATTCCTTTGTAGAGGATCAGAAGTGAAATGATGGCCTCTCTTTATTATACCCAAGGAGCTGAGGTGGTTCTTTGAGATTCATATTTGTACGCACTCCTTTGACCTACTAACCATTGGCATTAACTTCACTCATGCCTACCACTGATCAATCTATTTAGTCTATCATTCTACCAATGAGGTTAGGGTATAGGGTTTTATATGCTAGGCAGTGCCCTTTCAAAGTATGTTTTCAGTTTAGAGTTACGTTAATCATATTTTCAACAGATTTCATTATGTTGTAGAGAAAAACATACATAGGTGTATATCATATATCACAGCTAGCCTATGATAGCCAAGATGACTTTGAATCTCTGATTATCTTGCCTCTCTGGCCTTAGTCCTGGGGATTCAACTCAGGATTTCATGCATGCTAGACAAGCACTCTGTCAACTGAACTATAGTCCTAACCCACTCAATAACTATTTCCCCAGAGACTAAGCCCTCAAACAGTAGTGTCTAGAGCAGTGGTTCTCAACCTATGGGTCCAGACCCCATGGCAAATCTCTATCTCCAAAGATATTTACATTACGATCCATATCAGCAGCAAAATTACAGCTATGAAGTAGCAATGAAAATAATTTTATGGTTGGGAGTCACTACAACATGAGTTGCTGAATAAAGGGCTGCAGCATTAGGTAGGTTAAGAACCACTGATCTACAGGAGAGGTGAGAAAACCAATTTGCCTTTACCACAAAGCATTGTAGTGTAGTGTGGGAACTAGTGCTTCCAGATTTAGCAAATTAAAAAAGAAACAGAATATCCCAGCTAAATTTGAATTTCAGATAAACAATTTTTTAAAAAACCCACAAGAATTTCCAACTTGGATATACTGGCTGTCCTGTGTTTTGTCTGGCACGCTAAAGCAACTGTTAAGTCTAAGATGGAAGATGACTTTTATCCTTTTAGAAAAAGAACTGAAGGAGAAAAGAAAACTGTGTTGCAAGGAATTTATAAATAAGTATCTCCAAACAATCACACAGGCGATCAAAGGAGATCAGGAGGCTATGCCCAAGAAACTGCAATTTATAAACTTTGTGCTCTGTGATAATTATATCATCACTTTAAAAAACATAAATTGTGTGTGTATGTGAGAGAGCCAGAGAGCAAGGAGAGGAGGAGGAGCGGAGAGAGCATGAATGCAGGTGTTCCTTGGAGGCTGGAGAGGTTTGATCAGTCTGGAGTTACAGGTAGTTTTGAACTGCCCAGCATGGGTACTTGGAATCCAAGCGGGGTCCTCTGCAAGAGCAGTAAGCACTCTTAATCACTGAGCCATCTCTCCAGCCCTTTTCTGTCACCTTAATTGAGAACTCCCACACAGTAGCATTGAAAATTTATGGTCTCATACCTTCATTAAATATTTGATGTTTATTAAATTTCTTGGGACCTGACAGTATGCTGGTCAGATTCCTGCCTTCCCTGCCCCTCCCCAACTACTGCAGTTTGCCTCAAGAGCTGGAAATTTTCAGTCCCTCCCCATTTCCCAGTCTTCCTTCCCCATTCCAGCTGCAGTTTCCACTGTAATAGAAAGAACCTGAGTGTAGTTAAGAAGTCTTGAAAGGGGCTAAAGCAGAACAACTGGAGCCCACTTAAGTTGATGGGGGAAGGGAGGACTCCCCAGAGCCCTGACCAACTCGCTGTTAGTTTATGCAAGAATTTTGTTGATCTCTCCAGAACTGCAGAAAGTTGGTGACTCTTTGCAGACCCCATAAAGTCACACATTCTCAGTGCAGAGCTTCTACCAACCACAGTGGCATTAACTTCCCTCATGCTCACCATTTATCAATCCATTCTACCAGTGAGGATTTGGTGTGGGGTTTTGTATGCTAGACAGTTCTTGGTCCACAGATGCAATTGTTATCAAAAAAGATGTGACATCTAGTCTCTTATTTCTCATAGTACAAAGGGAGCTATTTACATAGAATATATACTAGGATCATGGGGATGTAGAAATGAGTTAAAATAAAGCCGAATATTGTATTGCATGGAAATGAGCTTGTTGGGATTGGGGTGAGACCAATATCAAATGAATAATAATACCACTCACATACACTGAACAATGTTTGCAATGTCAGACATGGTTTTAGGAAGAGGCCAGAGCAATGAAAAAAAAATATTTACCATCTGTTCTCATAGAATTTATTGCAATAGGAAAAAGAGAAAAATGCATAAGTGACCTGAGATCTAAAGTAAGATTTTTAACTTCAAATTGGCTTCAATAAAAAAGAAAATTTTATTGACTGAGATAAGTGAAAATTCCAGATATATAGTGGGTGTCATTAATAGTCATAAATATAAGCTGGGCCCAGCAAGATGGCTCTGTAGGTAATGACCAGAACTCAATTTCAGAATGCATTAACACAGAAACTGGGTGTAGTAATGTACACCTAGAGTTTTAGCACTCCTTTTGGCAAGACGATGAGCACAGACAAGAGAATCTCCTGGAAGCTTGCTAGATGTCTAACATTAGATATGCAACATGCAGCACAGCAGAAAATCAAAAGGGAAACCTGCCTCAAAAACAAGGTGGAAGGAGAGACCCAACTGTCAGGAGTTCTCTGTTCTGTACAAAGACACTGGGTACACACATCTGTCACACACATACATCTCTCTCCCTGTCTCTCTCACACACAATTTCTGTTATTGAAATTGTATGACCAGTATTCCTTTCTTCTCTGTTATATGATAAAGGCCATCCTTCCCATGAAGAAACTGGTTAAAATCTGACCAAGGATGTAGGAGAAAACAAGTAACAGGACAGGAGCCTACCACAGAGGGCCTCTGAAAGACTCTACCTAGCAGTGTATCAAAGCAGATACCGAGACTCATAACCAAACCTTCAGCAGAGTGCAGGGAATCATATGAAAGAAGGGAGAGTTAATATGACCTGGAGAGGACAGGAGCTCCACAAGGACCAAATATATCTGGGCACAGGGGTCTTTTATGAGACTATTTCTCCAACCAAGGACCATGTATGGATATAACCTAGAACCTCTGTGCAGATGTAGCCCATGGTACCTCAGTATCCAAGTGGGTACCCTAGTAAGGGGAAGAGGAACTATTTCTGACATGAACTCAATGGCTGGCTCTTTGAGCCCCTCCCCCCGCCAAAGGAGTAGCAGCCCTGCTATGCCACAGAGGAGGACTTTGCAGCCAGTCCTGAAGATACCTGATAAGCTAGGGTCAGATGGAAGGGGAGGAGGACCTCCCCTATCAGTGGACTTGGAAAGGGGCAGGGAGGAGATGAGGGAGGGAGGGTGGGATTGGGAGGGAATGAGGGAGAGGGATACAGCTGGGATACAAAGTTAATAAAATGTAACTACTACTACTACTACTACTACTACTACTACTACTACTACTAAAATCTGACCAAGGCCTAGTCACTCCATTCTTAAGCATGTCCACTCTGATTGGTTCAGGGACACTATCTCAAAAACAAACAAACAAGCAAACAAGCCATACAAATCATAAGTTTGCCAATTCCTTGCCTCATCCAAAGCACAGATAAAATGATCAACATAGTGCTTTGTTATGGGCTGTTCTTTCCTTTCTGGGTTCACCATTCTATTCACAAAGTATGTATTCCTTCCTAGATAGAGGAATGAATGGATGGGTAAATAACTATGGTGGTCACAACATTATAAATTCATGTCATGGGTCACAGTCTCATTTCTTATTGTGTTAGTCTCTGCTTTATGTATGTATGTTAGTCTTCTTGCTCCATGTAAGCTAGATCACCAGTCTGGGCAATAAGAATTTGTGTTCTTAAGAATTTGTCATTTCAGCAAGACTAGAAGAGGAAATTGTGAAATAGTGAACTATTTTTTTACTATTTCAACTCTTTGTCTAAGAGTCTTAGACAAGTTCTTCTGGTTTTGTAAGGCTTTATTTTTACTTGTTAATGTCTATTACCCAGGGATTGAACCTAGGACCTCAGACACGCTGGTCAAATACTCTGCCACCAAGCTAACTTACCCAATGGCCCTTGTAAGGTTTCATGTATTGAAACTCATCTTTCTAATTAGATGCTAAAAGCCTTGGTGTTGAGGTCATTAAAACTATGTGCTAATTTGTTTTCTATATGGGATCCCTGGCAGATCAAAGTTTCCCACATGGTTTCTTGAGACAGGCTTTCTCAATGTAGCCCTGGCTGTCCTGGAATTCACTCTGTATACCATGCTGGCCTCCTGAGTGCTAGGATTAAAGGCCTGTACCACCACCTGCAGCCTCCCCACATGGTTTCTAAACCCACCTTGCACCCTTGATCACACTCCCTTTTGAGTTCCCCAGTATTATTTCCACTTGCTTCTGGGGACTCCAAATGGATGAATCTGATATCTTAACTTCCGGTAACAACAAAATTGATATCATCACTCTTCCCCTTAAACAAACAACCAAGCTGGTGTTGGCAAGATAGCCCAATGGATAGCAGCACCTGTGATCCTATTACCTCAGCTTCCCCAGAAGCTGGGATCCCACACCTGTGTCACAGACTTGCTTTAGTATTTTTGATGTCCCCCAACTCCCACCTTGTATGTGTGTCAACCAGAAGATGACACCAGGAATCTTCTTTAATCGCACTCTACCTAATGTTTTGAGAGTCTCTCACTGAATCTGGATCTCATTGATTCAATTAGACAAGCCTGCCAGCAAGCCTTATGGATCGTCCAGTCTCTGCCTCCAGTACTAGGATCCAGTACAGCCTTTTCACCATAGTTGACTTTTTTACATGAATGTTGTGGTTTTGACCCTGGGTCCTCATGCTTTGTACAGCAAGCCCTTTAACTTCTGAGCTATCTCCCCAGACCTTCCTCTGACTTTTGAACCATTTTCCATTTCCATGGAGCCCCACAAAGGAAAACAACAATAATAACAAACAAAAACAGAAAACCAACTCTACTTTCAGAACTTAATGTCTTTCCTGATGGAGAAGGGACACAATTTATCTCCTTCCAGAACTGAAGTGGCCATCAGACTGTTCCAGCAGGGGACTTCATATCTACTCATTCTTAGCCACAGTTCATCTTAGGGAGCCAGGGAAGAAACATGGATGCTGTTTCTGCCACACCTGGCCTGTCCGATCCATCACCAGCCTCTCTGGTGCTGTCTCCTAAAATAATTCTTCCCTCATACCCCACTTTACTCTTTCCAATATGGTGAAGGCCACTACACCCTTCAGCAAGGATTCCTGCCTTGGATCCTATCCTCTGGCCTTTGTACCCTTAATCTGTTCCCCGTGACCTTTCTGAAATGAAAATCCATGTTAGATTGTGCAGACAGGTCTCTGAGGTGCTTTTGCTGGGAGCCCCATTTATCACACACACCAGGAGCAAATAGAAGGCCTTTGAAAGCACAGAAAGACATTTGACTTAAAAACACTGCTACCTGAATGCATCTGGGAGGCTAGGCCACATTTTTAGCACCTTATGAAACACTAATACCCTTAAACACAAACAAACAAAAGCCAGTGTATTTCTGTAGGTGTTTGTGTGTTTGTACTTTGATATAGATACAGTGTCATAATAGTGAATGTTTGAAAAAAATAACGAGTTTATTTCTTTTAAAAAATTGGTTACATTTTTATTTAATGTGTGTTTGTGCTGGAGGGTGGGGAAAGCATGCATGCCAGGGCCAGAGCATGGAGGTCAGAGGACAGTTTGCTGGAGTTGGTGTTCTTCTTCCACTGTGTGGGTTCTAGGGTTCTGTTGAACTCTGCTCATCCGGCATGGTGGCAAGCTCCTTTCCTCACCATCCTAGTGAAAATATTTATTTTTCATCCTAAGTGAAAATATTTATTATTGCTTCATCATCTAACTTGGGGTATCATTTGTAATGCAGTTCAACAAGTAAGAATTGGGGCCATTTTCTATGCTGGTCATTGCAGAAGATGTAGAGCTTTTGTGTTACAATATGATAGAAAATGGGCAAATGAACAAATGATTTGATGAAAACCAGGAACTTGGATTTAATCCGGAAGAGTAGTATAGTCTCTTGTTGATTGGGAACTGTTCCTCTAGGGAACACTAGGAAGAGACTGGGGACACCTCTTCTAAGCAGAACTATCTTCTCTTCGCCTCCACGCACCCACCCCCGTGTACTAGGTGGCAAGGTAGAGATGTCTTTGTCCCTACCTGCCATTTAGCTCAGAAATGAAGGGAACAGACTGAGAGGAGGATGTCGGCCAGGAGGCTCTTGTGGACCCACAGCTCCATGAGGCTTCTCCCCAGGGATCACACACTTCACACTCACATCTTGACATTTCTTTAACTTTCCTAAAGCTTGTTTTAAACTTTATTAATTTACTTGGTACTTATTCTTTGACCAATGCATACAACATATCTTGATCATATCCATCCTCTATTACCTGCTCACACCCTTCCTAGGCAAAAACATCTTGCCCCCACCTTCATGTCCTCCCTAAACATCTCCCCCCACCTTCATGTCCTTCTTAAAAACCAATACACTGAGTTCAATCATTGCTGCCCATGTTCTTAAGGATTTGGAGCAGAACCTGGGGTATGGCTAACCTACCAATGCAATTCCACACAAGAGAATTAACTGTCCCTTCTTCAGCAGTCACCAAGTACCAGGAGCTTCTCAATGAGGGGTGGGGTCTTGGGAATCCCCTTTCCCATCTATGTTGGAAGTCTGAGTGGTTTGGTGTTGGTCAGGTCTTGTGTATGAAACCACAGCTGCTGTGAGTTCACAAGTGTACCAGCCATGCCATGTCCAGAAGACAGCACTTCACAGCTCTCCTCCCTGCTTTCTGGCTCTTACATTCTTTTTACCTCTTCTCAAAGATGTTCTTTGACCTTAGGGAGAGAAGCTGATAGAGAAGTCTGATTCAGGGCTCTATCTCTACATCTCCATATCTGCCTAAGAAAGACAACCTCTTGTGTAAGTGTGTCTATCCTCATGACCACACCCTTGTTGCCACCATGTCTCCCTGCCCATCACAGCATATCCCAACCTTTACACATGCACACACACATACACGTACTCACATACACACGCACACATTAATATACACATAGACACATATTACACATATACCCATATGCTCACATATACATAGACACATACATATACACATAGATATATATACACACTCATATGACATGCACATAGACATACATGCACATATTTATATACACATACATACATTCACACACGCACATACACACAGACATGCACATAGACATACACACATCCACACACTCACATATACACAATACATGCACACATTCATATACACACATAAACTTACATACAAATGGACATATACATAACATATACATATACACAAGAACACACACATACACATACAAACACACATACACACACAAGTAGATGCCAAAAAGAAAGCCCAACTGAAATTAGTGCATGTTGCCCAAAGCTCTGAATGGCTGGGCGTCTCCATCTGAAAATCCTCTCGTCGAGGTCTACAGTGACCTTCATGTTGTCACATCCACAGTTTTTCTAGTCACCAATTATTGAACTTGTCAGCACTAGCCAGTCCAATTTGCCTATCCCTGCCTTTCGTTTTCTTTCTTCTTTTTTATTCCTTTGCTGTTTTTGTTTTGTTTTGGGTTTTCTTTGGTTTTGTGTTTTGAAAAAGCCTGTCAAGTCACGTCTAGCTCCCACCAGATTCTCCTGGGCCAGAAGCATGTTTACCTCCAAACTGAAGGGCTCTAGTGTTCCTTGGAATTGTAGGCTGAGTGAGACTGATGGTTCTAGATTCACAGTCAATATCACCTGTACCTGCTCATCTTCACATATGAAGATCTTCACATCTTCATATGTATGTATGTATATACATATATTACATATATAAGTACACATACCCACACCCATACACACAACAAATGTAATCTTAAAATTAAAAAATAAGTAAATAAAAGTTAAACTTGGACATATGCACATCCTTGACCCAGTCTCATGCAAATTTCCCAGCAGTGCACATGTGATGAAATAATGATAGTTCCCCCATGTATAGAATGCCAATTGTAGGCCATTAGTATTTATTTAGATAAGTAATGCAGACCACATTCTAATCTTAGTCCACTGGCAGTCTATTACAGCCACTGTTACCTGAAAAACAATATGTCAAGAATAAGAAAGTTACTATGAGCTAAGGAACGGCTGTATTGGTTCTTAGCCAGGGAAGGAAGTAGCTATCAGAATCAGAAACAAGCCCGTTCAGCTAATCAATGACAGCTCGCCTCAGTGGACACGCTTCTGCAAGCCAAACAATTGTTTTGCTTTGGAGAGCCGGGGCCCATCAAAGATGGACTCAGTCTGATAAACACGCCTCTGCCTGCCAACCAATCCAGTGGGGTCTCACTCCAGAGACCACACTTCTGCAGATGACATCAATGTCAATCCCTTTCTGTCTTTGAAAGCTGGACAGCACCTGTCCTCTGCTGCCCCCAGACCCTCCATAGAACAGTGCCATGCTTCAGAGAGACTCCTGATTAGCCTAGCTCTTTCTTGTGGGAAGAAATAAATAGAATATTGTCTTTTTGTAATTTCAGATCCCTAACTGGATTCACTTGTTAGAGCCACCAAAACGTAGTACTAACAGACTCAGTAACTTAAACATCAGAAATGTACTTCATATTTCTGGAGGTTGAATTCCAAGATCAAGGTGCTGATGTGAGTCTAGAAGGCAGTCAATAAAGTTTCCAGGTGCTTGTGCCTCTTCATGTGTAGAGACAAGTGGATCATTACTGAGACAGAGGGAGTGTACTAGGGGAGAAATCAAGGAGACGGGGAGGTGTGTTAAGCCTGCTGAATAGCCTTGGTCCTAGAGGGTAAGAAAGAGAGAAGGGGAGAAGTGTAGTCTTCAATGATTTTTTGTGAATCAGTAACATATTACCCAGCTCTCTGGGATCCCTCAACTCTGGGCTTTTCAGAGCATGCTCAGTTGGTTGCATGAGATACAGGTGAACTAATAGCTGTCAGTTTTTCCACTGTCAGGGCCTTTTGTATGTTAATGTTTTTGGAAAAAAATTTGGGAGTTTCATACATGAGAACTGTATTTACAACATTTCCACCCCTCCCACTTCCCCCATCTAATTCCTTCTATGCCATCTCCCCACTCCCTCAAATTCATGACCTCTTATTTGTTTTGCACAAGTACTCAAGCACATACACACACAGATACCTATCTCTAAGTTCTTTTAAAAATTATTTATTTTACAATTTGTTCATTATATATCCTGATTGAAACCCCCTCCCTCAACTCCTCCGGGTCTCACTCACTCTCCCTCTTCCCCCCATCTCCATCCCCTAGTCCACTGAAAGGGGGAGTTCTCCTCCTCTGCCATCTGCCCATAGCTTATCAAGTCTCATCAGGACTGCCTGGATCCTCTGTGGCCTCACAAAACCGTATCACTAGGGGTGAGTGATCAAAGAGCAGGCATCAAAGATCATGTCAGAGGCAGCCCCTGATCCCTTTACTTGGGAACCCACATGGAGACTGAACTGCTAGTTGCCTACATCTGAGTTCTTTTAGTATTGCTCATATGTATACATGTTTAGGGCTAATGGTTTAGGATTGGGTAATCTATCAGGGGGCTTGTCCCCAGAGAAGACTGATTGTCCATCTCTCTGTGGTCATTAATTACTTGCAGTTCTTTGTCTAAGGGTGGTGCCTTGTGAAATTTCCCTCATCCATGTTGGCATGTCAACTGGTGCTGTCACCATGCTGGTCTTATTCAGGCAGCAATATTGTTGAGAGTTCATGGGCACAATTCCCCTGTCATGTACAGAAAATGCTGTCTGCCAGCACATGCCCCATTCTGGTGAGGTAAGGTTTGGGGGTGAGAGTGGCAACAGCAAGCAATGTATGGGGTTGGAGGTGGAATGGCAAAGCCATGTGGAATATGAAAACTTCACTAAGACAATGAAGTTTCTGCTTTCTTTTTGAAACAAAATTTTACATGTTACCAGGCATTCACTTGAAAACTGGTGAAAAACCATAAATAGTATTCTTAAATTATCATTTTTTAATGAATAGATCGTCATGGAAATGAATGAGTGAAAAAGACTCCAGTTTATCTCTGGCTTGTCTGCTTGGAGATACCTCTTTTTTCTCTTTGGTATCTTCCTTCGTGATTTCCAACATAGCTACAAAGAGCACATACTCCTTTTATCGTGAGAAGACTTAAGAAAAATTCTTTAAAAGAGAGGACTGGAGGTGGTGGGTAGAACACCCCACATGACGTAGGCGTCTAAAGCCAGAGCAACTGTGGAGGCTTAAGTCTGGGCTGGGTTACCTCAGCTCTTCTGGTCTCTCTGCCTCAAGCCCTCTCCTCCCCCACAGCTGTCATCGGATCAAGGACACATCTGCTGGCTCAGCATATGGAGAAAACTCATGCCTTACTCTCCTCTAGCTCCAGGAGAAACTTGTCTGGTCACTGCCAAACATTTGTATCTAAACATGGTCTCACTTTGAGCAGCAAGGGCTGTCTGTCATTCAGCCACGTCATATAGCAAGAGGTGGGAAACCGGGAGGCTCTGATAACTCCATCAGCCATCCATGCCTTTGTTCATATAATTTTTAACTTTTTTCTTTTTTCATGTGTATGTGGGTGTATATATGTGCTTGCATATGTGTGAGCTCATATACACAAGCATTGAGGCTCAAGGTTAAGAGGGTCTCTCAATCAAACCTGGAGCTCACTTCTAAGGTAAGATCCCTGGGTAGCATGCTCTGGGCTTCCCTGTCTCCACTATCTGAGGGTGGAATTACTCTTGGCCCCCCTCGGCCACCCAGCATTTACATGGGTTTCTAGGGAGATGAACTATAGTCTTCATACTTTGATGGCTAGCAGTTTAATGGCTGAGCCATATTGCCAGTCTTCAATCTTTACATTTTTGGCCACCTACCACTCACATTATTCTTTCTTATCCCTCTCCCTCTCCTGATAACACCCTTCTCCTTCTTCCTCCTCCTTCTCCCCTTCCTTTTCCTCTTTCCTCTCTCCTCTTCTCTTCCTCCTCCTCTTTTTTCTCCTTCTTTTCTTCTCCTCCACAAGTCCCCTTCTACTTTCATGACTTTGTTTTTTTTGTTTGTTTGTTTGTGCAGGTAGCCACAACTGCTGTGTGTCCATGACTGCATGCCATATCCAGAAGACGGTGTTTCATGTCGTACCTTCCCATCCTACCACCAGCCCTTCATCTTACACAGTTACTCACCTGTCCCTGTACAGGTCTTTCCCATGGCCCTTCTTCTCCATGTCCCCATGGCTGTGCCTGTGTTTCTGGTCACCCCATGTCTCCCTAATTTACTCCCAGACCTGAGTTGTTTCTGACGAACTTAGCACTTTCAGCCCCAGCGATCTTTTCAAGAGGAAAATCAGAGGGCATCACCTCCTTGCTTGAAACTTGCAAGAACATGATCCTTCAGCATTCGCCTGACCTTCCAGTAGGCCTGTTACTGCTTCCCTGGCATCAATCAGCTTATTTCATCTTCCTAGGCCCCAATGGATATCCTACAAGTTCCTGCCTCAATCAGCACTTACTTTGCTAGCATGAGAACGTGAGTTCAATCCCTAGCATCCATGTTAATAACAAACCACAGTGGTGCTGTGCACTTGTAATCTCAGTGCTGGAGAAATATAATTTGGTGAGTTCCAGGCCAGTGAGGGACCCTGACTTTTTTTTTAAGGTGAATAGTCACTGAGACTAACACCTGAGTTCGCCCTTTGGCTTCCACATGCACATATACAAAAGGGTACCCTCATCTCTACCACTCCTATGTGTACACACAGAGAGATTATATCTTGAAGGAGATAACCTGTACTGAGTTTTAGCAGAAGCATCTTCTACAGACTGTTTTGTAAGCATAGTTCAAAGTCTCCTGAATTCCAGGCACTATGCTTAGGCAACAGTCACTTGCAAAACAATTTCTCTGTTGTTTATATCCAGCAGTTCCGCTCTGGACATAGACCCAAAAGAAATGAAAGCAGGGTCTGGAAGAAATGTTCTTATGATTTTGTTCATAGAAGTATTATATATGCTAGTCAAGGGGCAGAACATACCCAAGTTTTCACCAATACATGAACGAATAAACAAGATGTGGCATACTCATAAAATGGGATATTATTCAATCACAAAAAAGAAGGAAATTTGGATACATGCTCTAGGACATTAGGCTAAGTAGAAAAAGCAGACAGGAAAAAAACAAATGCTGTATGATTTCAGTTATTCCTGGCAGCCAAATCTGTGGATCTAGAAATAAAGATGGTTCCAGGTGTTCCCACAGCTGTAGCCTTCTTCTTTTTCTTCTTCTTCTTTTTTTTTTTTTTCAAGATAAGGTTTCTTTGTGTAGCTCTGGCTCTCCTGGAACTCACTTTGTAGACCAGGCTAACCTCAAACTCAGAGATCACCTTCCTTACTTCCTGAGTTCTGTGATTAAAGGCATTCATCACCATCATGTGGCTTCTTCATTTCTCTTAACTTATTTATTTATTTATTTGTTTGCTTGTTTATTTTTACTGTGTGTGTATAGCTTCATACATACACATGGGTCTTGGCACATGTGTAGAGTTCAGAGGGCAACTTTCAGGAGTTAGTTCTCACCTTCTATTATATAAGTCCCAGGGATTGAACTCAGGTCATTAGGCTTGATAGCAACCACCTTTGTCATCTGAGACATCTCGTTGGCCCTCAATCGTCCTAATTGGTTGGTGTTACTGTATCATGGTTTCAGTTTTCACTTTTCTCATGATTAATGATGTCAGTTGCCTTTTCATGGCTTTGTTGGCCATTTTACATCTTTGGAGAAACAGTAATTTAATATCTTTTCCTTTTAAAAAAAAGATAAAATTAAGTTGTTGTTTTTAAGACTTCCTTATATTATTGTGATTGTTTTGGTTGCATCTGTGTCTTTGCAGCATGTATCTGGTGCCCAGGGATGCTCTGGAGCTGGAATTACAGGTGGTTGTGGTACATCATGTGGGTGCTGGGGACTGATTCCCAGTCCTCCGGAACACAGCCAGTTTCTTAACTGCCAAGCCATCTCTCCTGCCATATGACTTTGTTTTTTTAACTGTTGAGTTGTAGGAGTTTC
Source organism: Pachyuromys duprasi (assembly GCA_028658305.1). NCBI lineage: Eukaryota > Metazoa > Chordata > Mammalia > Rodentia > Muridae > Pachyuromys > Pachyuromys duprasi. Next base: position 52,778,911 of record CM053747.1, on the reverse strand, counting down.
TTTATATATTAAAACACTTAATCAGATACTGTCTCATTTAACAGATTGCCATTTTAAATGTTGTTTATTTAACCAGGCATGGTAGCACAAGCCTGGAACCCCAGCACTCAGGGAGGCAGGGACAGGCATATCTCTGTGCATTTGAGGCCAGCCTAGTCTACTGAGTGAGTCCAGGACATCCAAGGATACACAGAGAAACCCTGTCTTGAAAAAAAAAAACAGAACAGAACAAAACAAAAATCTTGTTTATTTGTTATGTATGTGTTTGATAGCATACATAGTACATGTGTGGAGGCCAGAGAATAACATACTTGGGTCTTGTTTCTCTCCTTCCACCATGTGGGCAGAACTCAGGTTGGGAAAGCACCTACTGAGCCATCATGCTGCCCCCTTAATCTTTGTAATCTGTCACTCATGTATCTTCTGGTCATAGAAGTTTTAGGTTTGGTGTGATTCTATGTGTCCATTTTCAGGCTTCTCTGTGTTTTTGATGGCATGTCTGAGCATGTCATTGCTTAACTCCATTAATTTCTTTAAATTTTTAATTTTTGCAGTACCAGGACCTTGTGTATGCTAGGTGAGTGCTCTACAAATTGAGCTATTTGATCCCTATTCACTTGTAAAATTTCCTTGCCTCAGTTGCCACTGTCTGGTTCCCTACTCTATCACCTCCAGATAAAAGAGAGCCCATCTCTTCTATGGTGATGTGGGAGAATTGAGACAGAGTCATCAAGGCAGGTCTGGAACTCATTATGTAGCCCATGCTGGGACTCACAATTATAGGGATTCACAATCCTCATACCTCAGCCCCCAGAGTGCTAGGATTACAGGCCTGTATGACCACACCCAGGTGACAGGGAACTCTGTGTGTTCCCTGATCCCTGAGTATAAGCTGTGCCTGTCCACAGGCCTGCAGAATGCATGTACTGCTAACCATCCCTGGACAGTGCCTCAGGATTCGTCTAGTAGAGACAATGAAGAAAGGGACGAGGATTTCAGGAGTGGAGCCACCTGTCATCCCATAATATGCTACCTAGGGAATGAGTTGAAGCTGTTGATATCCAAAGAGAGTTTTGCATTGGAGAGGGACTAGAGAGTTTTTGTGCTCTTCATGGACCCCTCAGAGGGCGTATGAACCTGAGGCTTTTAAGGGATTCGGAGAACAACTAGAGTGAGATGAAGGAGATCTTGGCTTCATTTCCACCCTCTCTGCTACAACAGGAGGTGAGTATTGAGGGTCACTTTCTCAGAAGAGGATGGGAGTGGAACCCACAAACTCAGCTATTTATATCTTCAGGAATTTCGGATTATGATCAGGGTCCACAGCTTCCCACTGCTGGATACACTCTTAGCTTTGCCATGTAGGGTCGGAAAGTCACTTACAAGACTCAGACTTGGATAGTATGCAAAGACAAGAGTAGATTTTTACTAAGAGATGTGTTACAAGCATGCAGGGGTCAACCATTCTGGAAAATGATGACCTGAGACAAAGGTGTGCAGGCCTTTTAAAGGAAACTGGGGGATCTCCAGGAATGTTGAGCTAATCTCTATTCTGATTCAGAGGCTAAGGAGCAGTTACATTACGCCTAAGTTGATTGGTTGGGACCAGGTCATCTTAAGCAACAGTCTCTGGGCCTTTCAGCCATATACAATCACACTTGGAGCTGATTGGCTCAAGTTTACCCAGGACCTTTCACTGGCTTTTCCTGGAACTAGGGGTCTAGAGACAAAAGGAATCTCTCTAGTCCTCCCATTCAGACTGTCATGGAGTTCCTGAAACCTCTGGGTTAGTCCACATACTTTTATGTAAAATCTTGTATTAGCAAGAACCTACCACTCAACATCTGACAGACCTGATCACCTTCCTCATCCCACCAGTGATGTCTCCCACTCTGCCCTATACACTGCAAGATGGCTGTGTCAGAGCAGAGGGAGTCTAGCTCATTACTAATGTTCCCACGGGGCCTTTTCCTATACATGGACCCACATCCTCATTCCTGCTTATTAGCCCCCAACTTGCCCACTCCGTGTTTGGAGTTAGACTGTATCTTCACCCCTCAGGCCCCATAGGAAAACCCAGAGCCAGGGAGATGGCTAAGCTGGGTAAAGGTGATGGTGGCCAAGCATGAAGACTGGAGTTTGATTCCTGGGACCAGGCAGTCTTTCCATCATGGGAAGGAGAGAACTGACTCCTGCAAGTTGTCTTTTGACCTCCAGAAGTTCCTATCTCCCTTCACACAAAATAAATAAGTTAATGTAATTTTTAAAACTCCATTGTCAAAATGCATTATATCTGTTGGGACAGTCCTCAATAAAATTTTCTTACAGTGTTTCTAACAATTCAATGTGTATATGTTTAACAGTACTGAAGTTTATTATTATTTTTTCTTCTTCCCCTGAACCAAATAGCAGCATTCCTTAAACCCTCTTGCTATAGAAATATGGTTCTTGGATGGCAGGCCCAAGGACTCAGCTCCCCCTCCCCTTTTGCTGGGGTCAGGGAAATGAGCCTTCTTCCTGGCCCTTGCTGGGGCCTCTAGCCAGCAGCTGGAGGGATTAAGGAAAAGAGGCTCCTGGCGTCCCTGAGTCTGGAGTGGCTGCCCAGGATGTCCCAGGAGAGCTGAGTGGGCCAGAGGGCTGGAGGCTCCCAAATCAATCAGAGGTCTGAAGGTCACTGAATGGTGACCTTTGAATCAGGATCCTGGTAACCCTGAGGCTTGCACACACTTGAAGGGGTGGGGAAGAAAGGCAAATGTTTGAATCCAGTTCTTTTCCCAGAGAGGTGCCCTCTCATAAAGTCCTTCCAAACTCCTTACAAAAGGAGCCCCCTTCTTCCCCCTCCCTCCTCTCACCAGCACTGCAGTCTGGGGTGCTGAGAGAAGTTTCTAGCAGCTCCCAGTTAGCTTCCTTCTTGAGAGTGCCTAGTAGCCTCAGGTACAGATATACAGATACTGTAAGGCAGAAAGCAGCAAGGAGTGAAAATTGCCCACAATTGCTTAGGGGTGCTTAGCCATTTTAGTAAATCAGATAACAAGTGATTCACGGGAGGGCCAACAAAATGGCTTAGCAGGAAAGGTCCCTGCCATCAAACCTGATTACCCAAATGGGAGCCCCAGGACCTGTTTGTGCAGGTTAGAGGACAATGTTCTGAAGTCAGTTCTCTTCTACCAGGAGAGTCCTGAGGATTCTCGAGTCCTCAGACCTGCTGTCAAGTGCTTTTAGTCTTTGGCTCACTTTCTTTCATGTCATCTTTGTTGTGGTGGCTTGGGTTTTTGTTTATTTGTTTGTTTTTCTTGAAATAGCATCTAGATGAGAGAATGACTTCTGAAAGTTGTCCTCTGGCTGCCACAAAAGTGCTCTGGCATGTGCACCCACAACACACACACACAACATATATGTAAATATAATTTTAAAAACATCAAGGAATATATTGGAAATAATGTCTTCCATTTTCTCGAACTTCTTTTACATGGAAGGAGAAGCATCTGTCGCTAGTGTAGACTGAAAGGTGGCTGTTTAACCAGCGCACTCACTACAGTATTCAGTTCACCACTGACCAGTCGGCTCTCTGCTAATTTATTTATTCCCACTAACATTAATGCACTGTTTAAGGTGAATGAAGGTGACATAATGCATGATATATAATCCACAATAAGATAATTTATATTGTACGTTCTAACATGTTGATACTGTGTGCAAGATGGTCAGTTGGTAAGAGTGCTCTGTAGGCCAGCATCTTCTCACTGTCTGAGGCAATAGGCAGCTGCCTGGCCAAGCCAATCTTTTTATCTACACCTGGAACCTTCCAACAGCACCTAAGAGGAGACTAGCTTATCTCCTCTGAGATCTAAGACCCACTCTCTGCTCCAGGGTGTGGTTCTACAGCAATGTGTGTGTTTTGTTGACTTGCTTAACGCACAAAGACACAAGAAAACAAGTGCAAAAGTAAATCCTCATTTACAACTCTGAATTTACTGTTTAGTGTGAGTTTTGATCCATGCGAAAAGCAATATGCTCAGTGATGATGATATTGATTACGAAGCTGTTTCCAAGGACAATAAGTTGATCATTTGAATGCAGAGGTAATGAGCAAACTCAGCTGTGTTCAGTCAACATTCCAATTGTCATGTGATAGGCCAACCCCTTTAGGGGTCTTGTATTAGATATCCTGTATATCAGACATTTACATTATAATTCATAACAGTACCAAAATCACAGTTATGAAGTAGCAATGAAGCAACTTTATGGTTTAGGAGTCATCACAACATGAGGAACTGTATTGAGAGTCACAGCACTGGGAAGGCTGAGAACCACTGTGATGGATTAAGATCCCTCTCCTTCATTTTGATAAACACAGTATTACATCACTTTACTTATTGTGCATGTGTGTTTGTGTTTGTGCATGTGCCTGGGTACAAGTCAGAAGACAACTTGCTGGAGTTGGTCCTCTCCTTCTGCTAGTTCATCAGGTGTGGTGGGTAGCGCCTTTACCCAACAAGCCATCTTCCCACTTCTCTTTCCTTCCTTTGTCTTCATCGCTGTTGTGGTGGTGGTTTGGTTTTGTTCCAAGAGAGTGCCTCACTATGTAGTTTAGACTGTCCTGGAACTCATAGTGTAACCCAGGCTGGTGTCCTGAACCCTCAGTCTTCCTACCACTCCTCCCCAAATCCCATGACTTTGGGAATTTGACATCACAGCAAGCTTGGACTTTCTTTCAAATGAGTGAATGAAGATTTAGATGCTGTGTTGGCAGGTTTCAGTTAAGTGGCATTGCCAGGCCAGGGAACTTGGGAGCTGTTTGCCAGGCCTAGTCTCTCCATTGGTTCTCTCTTTGCTTGCTTTCTTAGGACTCAAGCTATAGACCTTCCATATATCACCAAACCCTTCTGTCCAGGTACTTACCCAAAAGATTTCAAGTTAATGTATCACACAGACACTTGCATATCAAGATTTTTTGCAACACTGCTCACAAAAGCTAAGATATGGGGGCCAGACTAGGTGTCCATCAACAGAGTGATGGACACAGAAAATGTGCCCTGTCTACTTATCTATACATATATGCACATATGTGTGTGTGTGAGTTATTGTATTGTACATAAAAATAGTTTTGTTAATAGCAAGAAAATGGGTATGTTTTAAAAATAGCATTATTTTAATTTGGTGTTTGGTTGTTATACAAAGCATTAGATTTCATTATGGATTGTCAAACAAAATTTGCTTTTGCTTATCCTCCTCTTTGGCTTTTTCCCTGTCCCCCATCTTCTCTTTTACCTTTCCACCCTCAGTCTCCTCCTTTCTCCTTTCATGTCACATGCACCCTGTTGCCCTTCCACCTCCCTTCCTTAACTCCTCTTTTTCTCCTGCCCTGGTCTCTGTTCTAATCCTATAGCCTATATCTGCAATCACACCTTACTCCCATGTACACAGATGTAACCATTAGAAGCCAGCATCCGAATATGGGATCAACAGGAGGTCGTCATATTAAGCAAGTTAAGCCAGGCTCAGAAAGACTCATATTTTTTTCTCACTTGAAGGTCCTAGATATTATATAGACACATAAAAATCACATACACACACACACACACACACACACACATAACATGAAAGTAAAGATGAAGCCATGGGGGACAAAAGGGACTAACCCAGTGGGGTGAGAAGGATAGGGAGTATGGAAAAATGTACTCAGCATACAATATATACTTGTATAAAATTTAAAATAAGAAAAATTTAAAAACAAATTGGCCACAGAAGACCACTGAATGCTTGAGAGCAGGGGCCATGCAAATACACATTTCCTCAAACATCTTTTTCTCTCTGAGGCCTACCTTGCCTGAGAAATATTTCCTCTAAATCTATTTAAAATTAAAAATTACATATATTTATTTATGAGTCTGTGTGCTGTGCATAAGTGCATGCATGCAGATTTGTGTGTGTGTGTGTGTGTGTGTGTATGAATGTGCCACAGCATGCATGTAGAAGTCAGAAGATAGCTTGTAGGAGTCAGTTCTGTATTTCCACCATGTAGATCTCAGGGATCAAATTCAGGTCATCAGGCTTGGTAAGAAGCTCTCTCCCAGTTCTCTGTCTGTTCCCAGCTTCCATATCTTCTTTCTGCTTATTGATGCATGTAGGTTTCTCTATAATACTGAAAGTGGCAGTTTATAAAATTCATGCGAAGTATTCAGGAAAGACAGAGCCATTACATGGGAAAGTGAAAGACTTAAGGACAAATCATCTCAAAATATGCCATGTTGGCTTATCAGCTATTTGAGGTTGAAACTCCCAGAGGAACTGTAGCCACAGGAAGGGCCATTGAGCCTGCTTTCCCAGGAGCAATAGGCCATAAAGATCCTTTCACACACCAGGCTGACACAGAGCCTCAATCACCACAGGCCAGTGACTGGGCTGCCCTGAACCTGTGTAAACACCGAGAAGCAGCCCTTATCTTCCCCAGCCTGACAGCCCCATATATCTCCTAGAGACAGCCTGGAGTTTACTCCCCCAGCCAGAGACCCATCTATCTTGTCACTCCTTCTCAAAAATATTACTCTTTGTCTGAAATGTGCCACGCACATTTGGACATCAGATACTGATGAAAACCTCAGTGGGTGTGTAAAATTAATGCAGGTCTAATGTTTTTTTTCTCTTCATACCTAGCTCTTGTATTCCTTGGGTCCCTAGATTCAACCAAACAACTAAGTGAAGAAAAGACATTCTGTGACTTTCTATTTCTCTCCGTCTCTCTGTGTCTCTCTGTCCCTGTCTGTCTGCCTGTCTGCCTGCTTGTCTCTTACAAACACACACAGACAAACACAGACACAGATACACACACACACACACACACAAACACCCACTGATGCAGACCCGTTGTATGAATCTTTATTCCCCCACTTGATGAACTGATGGCTTTACTGGGTTGAGTTATAGGAGTGGGAGTTGGGGTGGGGGTTGTGAGGGCAGGGGTGTTATTTGCAGGGGTGTTGTATGATCCCCACTCCCTACAAACAGCTGTATTAGCATGAACTCTCACCCCAGCACAGGCGACAACTTCCCCATAGCTGAACAGTTCACCTTTACTCTGTACTCCTCCCAAGACCCTGAAACTATGTGCCTGGGGCAGAATGGCCTGCAGCTGCCAGGGAGGTGAAGCAGGAAAGAGCAGCTGGAGCCTCAGGTGAGGGTCTCATGATCTTCCCCAGCCTCTCTGTTTTTGAGGGAGGACTAGTCAACAGGCCTCTATGTTGAAGGTCTCTTGCAGGTAATCAAGGCTGCTCTGACTAAGACAGTAATAGCAGTCATGCCCTAAGGACAGCAGTCCTAAGCCACTAAACAGAGTAAATACTCCCACTCATCTCTTAGTTGCAAGGGAGAGGAACCATTTCAGATAGGTCCATCCACCAAGGCAGAGAGGTGGGGGTTACTGTCCGATGCCAGCTGCAGCATTAAAAACTTATCACAAGTCTCTTATAGCCCAGGCTTGTCTCAGACCAACAGTGTAGCCAAGGACATTTTGAACTCCGGATTTTTCTGCCTCTACCTTCCCAGTGCTGGGATTTCAGACATACATCACTCACTCCCAAGTCCATGTGGCACTGGAAAGCAAACCCAGAGTTCCCTCTATGCTGGATAAGCACTCTACCAACCGAGCTACTTTCCCATCCTGTAGTGTCTCCTGCTTTCCTCTCAAGTAAACCCTGGGTCTCCTCAGCTTGTAGCAGGTTGACTCCTGGGAGATATAGCTTTGCAATTTGTGATGGTTTGTGCTAACATGAGGAATTGTCTAGATCAGGTAGGCCTCTGGACATGTCTGTGGACAATTGTCTTAATTATGTCCATTGATATGAGAAGACTTGGGCTAAGAGCAGGTGGTTCCACTCACTTGCATTTGGGTCCTAGACTACATACAAGGAGAAAAAGTGAATACCACCCTTCTCTGTTCTTGACTGTGAATATCATGTGACTAGCTTTTTCAAGTTCCTACTTCATTTGCTTCCTACTATGATGGATTGTTGCTTGGAGTAGTGTGCTAAGCTAAATGCTTTCTTTCCTAAATTACTTTTTGTCAGAGCATTTTATCACAGCAACAGAAACTGAAGTAAAACACGACCCTGTTGGAACCCAGAGCAGACTGTTGCTTCCACCACAAACCCTACAGAAGCCCTACCCAATTTTTGAGACACTGACAGGTCCCTATTGGGAGCACCCTCTGAGAAACTAACAGATTTCAGGTGCCTGTGTCTCTCACCATGGAAGCAAGTTTATATCAATGAGGGTACAGGGTTATCTCTGCCCATACATCTTCTCCCCACTTGCTCTTTTACCTCTCACAGGGGGAATCAGGATGCTTGGCTGTGAAACCCAACCTATTCCTTGAAATGCCCCTTCCCCAACTCTGCCACAAAGGCCTGATTTCCTCTTTAGGACTTTCACCGCACCATCCCTTAGTGCACTAGGGCCACTGAGAATCTCCTCAGTGTCCCTACCATGCTGTTGTCTGTCTGCCTACATATATCATTAAAACTTCTTCCAGGAAACTTCTTAGCTCCTAACTTATTGACAGTGTCCCCTTGAGAACTTTCAAACCTCAGTAAGTGAAAGATTTCAGTCTGGGTTGGGCTTTGGTGACCTTGGCCAGATCATGTATGTGACCATTCCATTTCTAGATTCTGAAAAGGAATCCTCTTCCCTGAGCCTTAGGAAATGAGAGCCAGGGGAGAAACTACCTCAGAGGAAAGCCACTAAGCATTTGGCAGGAGAAGAGAACATATGGTGTGGGATACATCATAGCTATTCTAAGGAAGGCCTGCTGGGTATTCAGATGGCGAGCTACTCCCATCAGCTTAATTCAGACTCATCATCATGTTTTTCCTCTTCTATCCGATATTTTTGGTGGCACGGCAAATATTTTTTGCTTGCCTCTTTCTATGAAACAGCAAAAGTGGGCGGTGACTCACACTTATTTGGGCTTTCCAAATGCGTAGCATGGTTTTGTGGACTTTGCATCAACTCTCTTACTTGGTCCTTACCACCCATCCTGGAAAGTCTTTTACGTGTTTAGTATCCTGCTTGTTTTACCCACAGAGACACCAAAGACCAAAGAAGCTGTGTTGCCTGCAGGGCTGGAATTGGAGTGGGATTAGCTGCACAGATTCCATCCTCCACTGACACCTGCTGTACTATGTCTCAGAAACTCATTCATTTCAACAGCTTTCTCATGCAGCCTGACGTCACTAGGCAGTCATGTTCCTTCATAAGAGGAAGCAGCCATCACTGCATTAAATCAATTTGTTCAGTCCATAATAGATGCATCGTAAGATTTTATGTCCCTCCCAGCGGGTGGTCATGCAAGACTCTCCATTGTAAAACAAATGACCCCAACTGATTTCACTGCAAGCCTAACTCTGCAAATGAAGGTTTTTCAGTTAACACACATGGCCACTGCATGGAATTGCAGGGGCCCCTGCCTGGCTTGGAGGGCTGAGGATGACAGAGTGCTCCAACCAGTTTCAGCAAGGGTTGGGGGTACGTGAGAATTTCTTGGCTCCAGGAACTGGCTGTCAGAGAGGAGAGGCCTCAGTCTTGGGGTGATGGAGTGCAGCCAGCAGCTGTCTCTCCTACATTTGAGCCTGTACCCTGGCAGGGCACTGTCACTCAAAGCTTCCCTGTGAGATCAGAGTGGTACTACTCTTAGGTCATCTATCTGTATGGGAAAGGCTGGCTTCCCTGGATCCTAGAAGAATACTCCTAGCCGGCCTGCTGTGGGTCATGCATTCCCAATCCATGGCTAGCATCACAGACTAATCTGTGTTGGGGAGACAGGTGGGAGAGAGAAGTGGTCCTGGCAAATTAGGAAGATGACTGGTTTCTCTAAAGGTTAAACAACACAGACAGAGTACTAAAATCAACTGCCATCTAAATACTGAATGTTTATCCCCATAGTCAAAAGTGGCCTCCAGTTTCTCATAATTGAAGAAGCCCCTCCTTCCATGAACAGTGGTGGATGCAGAGGCTCACAGCTTCCCAAGGTGCAGAATATCCGAGAAAAGTGTGGGCCCAGTGATAGAGGGTGGAGTCTACCACCCTCTCTAAGGCTCAGTGAACATTACAGAAGAGGGAGGTGGGAACAGAGAGATAAGCATGAATGGCTGTGAAATGCCATTCTCTGGATTCCACCCAACCATTGCAATCATTAACTCACAGAGACTCTGGTTATCTTGCTGGGTCTCCACAAAACCAGCTCTGTCAACTTTCATTCATGGAAGGGGGAGGCCCTACTTTGTTTGTTTGTTTGTTTGCTTGTTTGAAACAGAGTTTCACTGCACAGCCCTAGCTGTCCTGGAACTCACTGTGTAGACCAGGCTGGTCTTGAACTCACAGAGGTCTGTGTGCCTCTGCCTCCAGGGTGCTGGGATTAAAGATGTGCACCACCACAGTCTGCAAGACCCTACTTTTTATGTCTAAACTCTGGGCATGTGGGGTGGGAATCAGTGTGTTTAGTTGTGTCTCCTCTGCTGAGCCCACCAGGCTCCAACAGATAGCTTCAAACCTACAGCCTCACATGTGGCCCTAGTTAATCTCAGTGGGTCACACAACAATGTAAATAGCTATGAACATGAGCGATTTATGGGAGGAAACAGGGTGGATAGGTGTTGGTAGAAAGATTAGGGTTGAGAGTAGTCAGCGTGAACTACATACATGTTCAAAATTCTTTTAGTTTTTTTTTTAACAGTAAAATCTACCTTAGGCACAAAATCTTATTCTTGTAGAAGACACTTTCATGAGTAGACATATACCTCCATAGGACATGGTCTCTGGATATAAGATATGGAGAAGAGGGAAGGGTTAGGGATGGCTTGAATGTTTCCAATCTGAGAAGTTCAAGGGTCCATGACAGCTATTTTATCCATAATGCCCATTTCATGTATCAATGAAAGAAAAATAAACTATAGTTGGATTAAACAAAGCAAGGGAGATTTTTAGGAACATCTCCAGAAATAACTTAGGATGCTGAGGCCCCAAGATTGGATCTCGAGATTGTTGAAAAGGATAATGGAATGAATGAGGATTTTGTGTTGTGCGTAGAAATGTACAAAGTCTACAGATCAGAGACAGAGGCATCAAAAAATTATTGTACCTAATGTGTGAAAGCTACAGTGATGTTGTGAGACATTGCTACAGAGGAAGCCACAAAGAGTTATTCATGTACCCTGAGCTTGACCCTGGGGGGTCCTGTTACATTTTAGGTGAGTATAGTGATATTAGGTGTTCACTCTTTAAAAAACAACAATATCACATTTACTTATTTTGTGTATATGTATCTAGGTGGATGAACACCACTGGGCACATGTGAAAGTCTGAGGCAAGCTTATGGGAGTCAGCTCTCTCTTTCTACCGTGTAGGTACCAGGGATTGAACTCAGCTTGGCAGCAAGGGTCTTTACTTTAGCCATCTTACTGGCTACTGGTGTTTACTCTTTTAAAGACTCACAAAATCACCTTTATGCTTTTAAAGACACCCTCAGTTTCCCCACCTCTGTATGTCGCTTTTCTTTTCAGCTCCTGTGACATCTATTAGAGCTTCAGAAGTCACTGTAACTGGTTTGGGGATGAAACATATGATATAGTTTGGACCATTGATGATCATCCATGGAAGCACTTTCCTAAATGTGCTAGGGACAATTTCTGACAGCGACTCAGAGCCTAAAGTTAGACAATGAGAGATCTTTGCTGAACTTTCTGAGGAGTCAACACGCAGCTATACTTGAAGCCAACTGCCTCTGGGCTTCTCAGTTGTGTTTCTCTCTGTGTGTCTCTCTCTTTGTGTGTGTGTCTGTGTGCTTTAGCAATTAGAGTTTCTATATCATGAAAAAAATATCTCCAGAAGATGGACAGTTAGGTTTGTATTTTGAAAGTATGTCTTTCCTGGGATTGGAGAATGGGAGGGAAAAATTAAGAAAAATAATGCAATGGATAATTCATGGTGGAATAAACTAACCATGTAATGGGGGAGATGTGTCATTGCAAAAAGATATTTAATAGATGTGTATGATTAGAATGGGACCTGGTGAGAGGGCTCAGTGAGTAAAGTTGCTTGCTGCCAAGACTGATGACCTGAGTTCAATCCCTAGGACCCACATGGTAGAAGGAGAGAACTGATTCCTGCAAGTTGTCCTCTGACTACCACAACCACACTGTGTACACACACACTCTCTCAAACAAACAAACAAATAAATGTAAAAATGAAAGATTAGAAATCAGGAAAGAAGTAGGAGACACATTTATGAGTAGACATCTATCTCCATAGAACATGGTCTCTGGATATGAGAAATGGAGAAGAGGATGGGCCAGGGATGGCTTGAATGTTTCTAATCTTCAAGGCTCAAGGGTCCAAGACAGAGATTTTATTTGTAATGTCTATTTCATGTATCAATGAAAGACAAATAAACTCCAATTTGGATTAAACAAAACAAGGGAGATTACATCTGTTAACTATCAGAACCGCAAATAATACTATCAAGATGTGATCTTTATGTCTCAGTTTCTGGAAACGGTTAATTTCTAATCTGCCATAACTCTGTCCAAGAGGCTTCATTTCAGAGAGTCAGAGATGGCTACTGGTGTCATTGGGGATATTGCTGCCAGCTAAATCATCCCAGGGAAATGGTGACTCTATTACAATATAATTCTACAAATATTCCAGGCCCTTTGGTGAGTCAGTTCCCGAGATACTGATTGGCCAGGCCTGGAACAGACTTCGTTTTAGATTGGAGAATGACGTCACCTCCACCTAAACTATATGACTTGAGAGTGGAGATGATCAGATTCCCCAGGTAAAATAGAAAATGGTAGGGTAAAAATATTAGAGAAGTCGATTTGTAGATGGCTTACTTCAACATGTATAAACTCATTTTGGAAGTACAGGGAAGGTTTTATGTACTTACATTCATTTATTACATTTTATTTATTTGTTGTGTATATTTGAGTACACAGTGACCATGGTATGTATATAGAGATCAGCGGATAACTTGATGGCGTCTGTTCTCTTCTTCTTTCATGTGAGTCCCTGGAATCAAACTCAGGTTATCAGGTTTGACAAATGCCTTTACCCACTAAGCCATTTCACTGGCCCACATTTATTAATCTCCCTCTCTTTCTCTCTCTCTGTTTCTGTCTCTCTCTGTCTCTTCCTCTCTCTCTCTCTCCATCTCCCCCCTTGGGCATATACACATGTATGTCATACCCAGTGTTGTGGAAACTAGAGGACAACTTGTAGAAGTTGATTCTCTCCTTCCACCATGTGTATCCTGAGGCTCAAACTCAGGTCACCCTAAATGTCTTTGTTCACTGAGCCATCTTGCTGGGATGAGGAATATTTTTAGTGGTTGTGTTGTCTTGCATTGTTTCTGTGACAGGGTCTCTCACTATATAACTCACAGTGGCCTCAAAAATTATGATCCTCCTTATGACCCCACTGAATAATGGGGTATGGGTATGTGCCACCATGCATAACTTGAGAAGTAAATTTTACAGGAAACCTACATAATATGTGATGGAAAGCTACAAGTGACTTTAGAGAGCCCAATACCACCAAGCATAAGCTGGTAAGCAGAGCTTAGAGGCTTGGATTTGGCCATTTGTGAGGTGGTATGGTTAGGAAATACTTCTTAAAGTATATTATATTGAATTCTAGCCAAGCAGGATGAACAGGAGTGAGCTTTTATCTGAGCACAGAATCATTAGGAGTAAGAAATTTTCTTGTGCTGAACAAGGACAGATCGCAGTAAAGAACACTGGGCAGACAGGAGGTAGGACCTTGTTGGATTGGTAAACTGCTCACTGGATATTTAACATAGGAATCCAGGGTAATGCCTAGGCAGAATCAGTTGAGTTTGGTGTCACTGAAACTAAGTCATGAGTGTACCAAGTAGGAGAAAAATACAGAAAGAGAAGATCTCACTCTTACCTCCATGCTCTGAGTCAGAGTAGTTGGGACAACCCAATGAGATAGGTCTGATCACCCTTAAGTTTATGGACTAGAACTTTGCTCAGGGAATAGATCTTTGCTGTGCAAACTTGATGACTTGAGTTCTATCCCTGAATACAGAGTAACAGTGGAAGGAGAAAACAGACTTCCCAAAGTTGCCCTCAGAGCAATTTGTGTGGGCTGTGACACACACACACACACACACACACACACACACACACACGTGCAAGCATGCACAGTAATAATAATGAATTAAAAAGCAGAAAGAACTCCAAGGCTGCAAAATCAGAAAGTCTGAGCTAGGAAAGGCCTGACTAAGAAGACCACTTTCTGAAGGCCAAGTCTCAAAGATGCTTAGTTCTGGATCTCAAGGATTCTATATAATCTGTCACCAGGCTAGATCCCAGCCAGCCCATTCTGAAAAAAACAATTGGAGGCTCCTTGCAGATCTGATCACCTGGTTTATGTATAACCTGGGCCTGGAATCCACAAGATGAAGGGGTTAAGCCTCCCAGCCCATTTGTCGCTGGAAACTCAGTTTGAATCCCACCCTGGAATTTTCCTCCAAGCTACGAAGCCAGGCAAGCTGCCAAGTCATATATACATTGCCGGGTAGCCAAGCAACTCGGTGCTTTTTCTGGGAAGGATCACAATGTGGTCACTGTTCCTGCAGCCGCCAGGTTCCAGATGGGAGAAAGACTTTAATCCCCAGCTTCAAGGCTGTTTGGCAAAACTCACTCTGGAGCCCCTGCCTGGGCCAGTGCTCTTTCGCTGTGACCCTCCGGTACTGCCATTTTGTGACATTCTGTTTCTGGTGTTTAAAATTTGGTTCTTGGGAACAGGGGAGGTGGCTCAGTCAGTTGAAGTACTTTCTGTACTTCACGAGCACTCAATTTCGGATCTCGGCCTCCACGTAAAAATCAGAGCACTGCAGTGTTTGTAACCCCAGCACTGGGTGGCAGAGACACTAACAGATAAGCTCCTGGTTCAGTGAGTCCCTGTCTCAAAAAATAAGTTGGAGAGGGACACATCTGTTAGCAACCTCTGATCTCCACACACACACCATTGTATCCCTGCAAGTTGGCTTCAAGGACACAGGAATTAGAAGATGGAGTGAAATATGTCACCATGACAGGGCTGAGGAAGTAACTCAGTGCTTGCCACATAAAATCAAGGGACAGGATTTGGATTCCCATGCCCAGTGAGTAGAAGGTAGAGAAAGGGCATGTTTGGTAGTAACTCTAGTCCTGTTGCTGATTGCTGGGCTTGACTGAGAGATCCCCAACTAGATGATTAAGGGAGAGGATGAATGAATGAGGAATACTGACAGCTAATCCTCCACATGCATGCACAGCCCCAAATATGCACCCTCACATGTGTGCTCACACATGTACAAACAGGCAACCATACACACAGATACAATATTTTTTAATGTGTAAATCAAAGTATCATGATGCAGCTTAACTTATATTGATCCACTAAGTTAAAATGGCAGTAAAGGCCAAGGTTGTGAGGGTGGCATAAGAGTCCATCTCATGAAAGGGGAGGAGGACCTCCACTATCAGTGGACTGGGGAAGGGGCATGGGAGGAGAAGAGGGAGGGAGGGCAGGATTGACAGGGGATGAGGGAGGGGGCTACAGTTGAGATACAAAGTGAATAAATTGTAATAAATAAAACAATTAAAAGAAAGAGTCCGTCTCATACACAGAGAGGAGGGGGATGAAGGAGAGCACCTTAGGCACAACATAGCTGTCCATCAACAAATGGACAGATAAATAAGACTGTTTGCATGCACAAGGGAGCGATACTCAGTATTACAAAGGATGGACACTTCTGACACATGCTACCATATCAAAGGAACTTGAAGACATTTTGCTCCATGCAATTAGGTGAGACACGAAAGGACACATGTGATTCCATTTTCATAAAGTTCAGGTGCATAAGGATAGAAAGTGGCTGCTGGTGGCTGATGGAGGGCTATTGTTTAGTAGAGTCACAAGTTTTTTGCTTTGTTTTAGACTGAGTCTCATATAGCCCAGTTGGATCCTGAACTGTTGGCCTTCCTGCCTCTACTTCCCCATTGCTGAGACAACAGGCATGTACCATCTTGCCTGATTTATGTGATACTGCGTATGAAACCAGGTTTTCCTATGTGCCCCCAAAATCACTCTAACAACTTTTTAAGTTACATTCCCCAGCCCAGAGTCTCAAGTTTACAAAGTTTACATAATGAAAAGTGTTCCAGAGATGAATGCTGGTGATGGTTGCACACTACGTGAATGCATTCAAGGCCACTGAGCTATACACAAAGACATGGTGAAAATGGGGTTGGGGGGATTTGGGGTTGACAAGATGAATTGGGCAGCCAATGAAGATGCTTGCCACCAAGCCTAACAACCTGAGTTTCAGCCCTGGGACTAACATGGTGGAATTAGAGCAAATGTTTTCTTAGCTACTGGACCTGGCTCTCCAGTCTCGATGTGGTAAACTTTGACAAACACCCGGCAACCTTCACCACAGCCCTATCAAGGCAGTGAGCACAGCCTTTAGTCTCAAACGCTTCTGCCTCTCTCATCTCTCTCCTTGTACCACCCCACTCTTCCACACATCTGCTTTGTGTCATTACATTTAGTTTTAATTCCTGAATTTTACGTACTTGAAAGTATGTAGTATGTTTTCTTTTTCTTTCCCCCAGCTTCTTTCATTCATGTAGTCATTTTTAGGTGAATACATTTTGTTCCAAAAGCCAGTCATCCATTCATCTTTGTGACTGCATAGTGTTCCTTTGTGAAGGTGCACCACAATGTATTTACCCACTTAAATGTCTGTTGCTTTTTAAGTTATTGCGTGCTTTTGCTATTATGTGCAAAGCTGGCATGAATATTCATGTACAAGTGTACGTAGAGATGTGTTTACATCTTTCTTGGGCAAATATCTGGGTGTGAAGTGTCTGGAACACATGGTTTGTGTGTACTGACATTCTTTTTTATGCTTCAGGGACACTGGTTTGGTTTGGATGGCAGTTTAGTGAATAATATTTTAATATAAGCATAGTATGAATTGTACATTCATTTGTTGTTTACCTAAAATTCAAATTTAACTGGGTGTTCTGTATTTCTGTTTGCTAAGTCTGGCAAATCAATCCCTCCCTGCTACTCTGAGGTGTGTGCTCCAGTAACAAATGTGTAGTTTTTTCATCAACTCCTCAGACTGTCTTACTCTTCTTTATATTTTATATCTATTTATTTAGTGAGGGGGTGGACACATGTCACAGATATGTATGGAGGTCAGAGGATAAATCTTTCTCCATCCCACTATTTGAGTTCCAGGGATCCAACTCAGATCATCAGAGTTGATGGCAAATATTTATGTGCTGAGCCATCTCTTCAGCCTCATCCCATACTTCAGCTTCAGCCCTCACCTCTTACTCTAACATGTTATTCAGTGTCTTGGGGACAAAGCTGTTTCTTATAGCCTCCTATGATTTACCAACCCCTTTACTCATTTCCTGCCCCTCTGCCCTCCACACTCCTACCCCAGTACAATGTCAGGAATTTTGATAGCTTGCTGGCTATTTACCCCTAAGATTTAAATCAGCTCAGGTTGCATTAGTAGACCCTCACATGCTATTCTGGAAAAAAAATATTAAATTCCCCACTTCCTCTGGTTACATTGAATCCCACAGCTTTTGCTGATAGTTTGAAACCAAGGACAAACAGCACAGCCAAGACCAAAGTCCTCAGTGTGCACGTGTATGCAGGCAGCTGCATCCAAGGACACGATTAGCTGTTAAGCCCCCTCTGGATCCACGCACCCCTTGTTCAGCACATTCCCTTCCCGGCAAAGAGGCTGGAGGCCCATCGGGTTGTGTAATTCCCACCCCACCCCAGGGGAGACCGAGCCTCTGAACACTGCAGTTTGCAGAGGAAGGATTGGAAGCCCAGGGCTGTTAGGGAACAAATCAAGGTTAGAGAGGTTGGCTTTGTGCTGGGGAATTAATGGCCACCTGGACTAGAATTAGCAATCAAGACAGAAGTCTGTGTGGGCGGGAGGGATAGAGGCAGTGGGCTAGCTGACTGTGAGAGCTCATCTTCCCCAAGGCTCTTCATCGGCTAATGCTGTAAGGCATCTGGGAGGAGAACTGTGTGGACTAAAGTTGGTATACATTGGTGGTTGTGGGGCTGTGATCATGGCTGAGTTATGACTGAAACAGCCTTCCTCAGAAAAGGGAGATAATGACCCTGCATGTTTTATAGATGCCCAAGTACAAGTACTTTTAAAAAAAGAATTTATTTTAACTTTCAGATTGTGTGTATGCATGTGTCTGTGCAGAAATTTGTACAGGGCTGCATGGAAGCTGGGAGCATTGGATTCCCTGGAGCTGGAGTTTAGGCTGCTGTGGGCCATCTGGTCTTGGTGGTGAGAACTGAACTCAAGTCCTGCACAAGAACAGCACACACAATCAACCCTGAGCCTTCTCTCCAACCCCCAAATACTTAAGTTCTTGTCTAAGCATCATCAGTTTAAATTTATCTCAATACATGCATGAGAGAACTCTACTACAATGAGAGTTCTTATTCTTCCATAAATGAGGATGGGCCTTTGTTTTCCTCATTTAAGGTGAGATTGTCTTTCTGGTGGTCATAGTGTGAGGGTCGCACTTCCAGGTATCACACCCACAGTCCAGGCAGCAAGAAAGGGGTTGGTGGGAGGCTGCCTGGACTGAAAACGTGCTTCGTTCTCAATAATAAATGGCATGATCCCCCTGTCCCCACCTCCCCCACAATGTGCTGGTGACCCAACTGGCTCCCCTGTCCCATTCATGTAGCTGTAAATGCACGCACTATCATCTTGAACAAAATTAGAATTTCTCAAAAATTTTAAGAGAGAAACATAAGTATTCAATAGAAATCCAAAGTGACAGAGTTGTATAACCAAGTGGGAACTGTGAGTTCAGTGTTACATGCAGAAGAGAGAACCAAAACAGCAATCGAGATGAGGAGGGCCTGGATACAGGTAGTAGGCAGGAGTTATAAGAGAGGAGGTAAAGTTGGTTGTTTCTCTAGTTCTATCTCTATTGTGGATTTTCCAATTTTTGCCGGTGGATAAGTGCAGGAGAATAAATTCAGTAATAAAAGTACAAAGTCCAGTGGGAGACTCCACAGCTTCAGAATAGTTGTTCAAACTGTGCAGAAGTTCATTGAGATGTGTATACTTTGAGTCTAGTTAATTGTGGTATGTGTGGTATTTTAAAATTATTTCTAAAAGTTTTTAACCATATAGTTAATTTAATTATTTAAGAAGTATATCTGGTGCTAGAGAGATGGCTCAGTGGTTAAGAACAGTTATTACTCTTTGAGGAGACCTGGATTCAATTCCCAGAACTCAGCCGGTAGGTTCACGTCTACCTATGATTCCAGTTCCAGGAGATCAACGCCTTTTTCTGAGGTCCTTGGGTACCAGGGCACACATGTGGTACACAGACATATATGCAGGCAAAACATCCATATACATAAAGAATTATATCTTATTATTGTGTGTACATGATGTATGTGTGTTAACTTGCATACACACTTGTCATTGCACACATATGATGGTCAGAGGAAAACTTTGGGGAGCTGTTTCTCTTCTTCCACAATGGGTTACAGGGCTTAGACAACAGGCACTTTTACCCACTGAGGCATCTCTCCAGCCTCCATGTTTCTTTGTCAAGCTAACAGTATGTCCTGGTGATTGTTTTATGTGGGTCCTTCACAAATCACACACCACATAGTATCAGTGGGGAAAGAGGTTGCCTTCAAGAATCAGACTTGATTGGCACATGTCAGAAACCCAAAGGCTGAAGCCAGACAGTCAAGGTTAGAAAACCAAATCAAATCCAAAACAAACAGTAAAAATAGTAAGAGGCTCAGCAATGTGGTTCATCTGGTAGAAGTGCTTGCTGCCAAGCCTGAGTTTGATCTCTAGAACCCACCTACCTCAACCTTCCCCTGACATCCATGCTGTCATTAGATACTGTAAATATATGGCCAGACACACAGCACTGAGCTTTAGCTATTTCCCCAGAACATAGCATGACCATCCCATCACAGAGTAGAGTGGCCATGGTGACCCAAAGAAGACCTGTGTGGAAATCATGCCAGAAAAATACACCTGATAACTAGATTTTTATAAGGAAAATGAGGCCACCAATGTTCTCTGTGTGGAAGAGGGAGAAGCTTATAAGCCTCTTCCCTGAGATTCCAGTTGCTATTCTGCCTATGTTGGAGGACACTACAGTACAATGAAGGGCTGGCTAGGGGATTGGGACTCTTCAGTAGTGCAACTTTTGTTACTTGTCACTCATCTTAGATTGTGACATTCAGGTTTGGTAGATGCATTTGAATTGCTTATGAGTCTGTAAGCAGCCCTCAACGAGCACAAAATCCTCGGCACTGCATAAGGCAGGAGAGATACCACATACCTGTAATCCTAGCTCTTGAGAGATGGACAAAGGAGGATCAGAAGTTCAAAGACATCTCAGCTGCATGCTGTCTTCAAGTGGCATTGGCTGGCTTAGGCTACGTGTGACCATGCCTCTAAAATAATAATAAAAATGATGTTGATGATGATGATAATGATAATAATAATATGCCCAGGGAGATAGCTCAGTGACTCAAACACATGCCGCAAGGGTGAGAACCAGAGTTGGAGATCTCCAGAATCCATGTAAATTTTGAATGTGGCTGCCCACCTGTAATTCTATTACTCCAAAGACAGTGATGGGGTATCCAGAGGAAATTGGCTGGCTACAGTAGCCCATCTTAAAGAACTCCAAGTTCAATTGAAAAAGAGAAAGAGACTCCACTTCAGTGAATACAGTCGGGAATGATGGAGGAAGACTCCAGATGTCAGCCTCGAATTTCTACATGTATACATATGCGCGCGCGCGCGCGCGCACACACACACACACACACACACACGAAGAAATAAAATAAAATAAGTACATTGGGTCTCCAAGTTGGACCCTGGTAGTGCTCCTTCCTTCCCTCCTTTCCTCCCTCCCTCTCTCTCTCTTTGGAGAACAGACATTTCATTATGTGTCAACACCACAGTACCAAAGGGGTCACTGTGAACAATAAACTTCTCCCTAATACCTAGCAAAAATACCCCCCCCCCACACACACACATCCTATCAATCACAAGATGTGAGCTCTGAGAAAACCAAACCCTGGACATCACACATCTCCCAAGTGGACGGGAATGAACTCCAGCTAAGGGTGGGTGGATTGGAAAGTTGGCCTAAAACAAGACAAAATAGCTTGATTTTTAACACATGGCCCAGTTTCCAGAAACACACTCAGGCTCATCAACGCACCATGGGATTTTTTTCCACCAGGCAGAAAAGCCAGGTTGATTCCAAGAAATATATACATTGCCGCACAATTAGACAAGGGAAGAGAGTCTTTGGAGCCTTGGGGCCATGTGGTCAGTATTTGGGAGGCATCCACTTCCTGATGGTAAATAGATTTAAGTACACCATCTGTTGTGCGGTTATTTCCCAGGGCCTGTTTTCGCTCAGTTTCTCTCTCTAATTTTCAGTTCTGACAACCTTGTTTTCTTTTTCTTGACTTAAAAAAGTGACATAAACCAGTATTTGAGGGATTTTTTTTCATGTGCTGGGCCTGATGATTTTAAGCTAACTTATATATCCCTCTTTTGTTCCATAAAAGGAAAAGAGAAAACCTTCCCCACCCCCGCCCCCACTGGTATTTGAATGGCTTTCAAAATAGCAATTGGTTTTGTCCTTTCTTTAACTGATAGACATTTGCTTTTTTGTTTTTGTTTTTCTTTTCTTTGTTTTAGAATCTTAGCGTATGTGTGGGTGTGCGTGGGTGTGAGAGGGGGTTACTGAGTGTGTGCATGTCAGAGGACAATTTGTAGACTTGAGTCTCTCCTTCCACCTTTATGTGGGTTCTCAGAATCAACTCAGGTTGTTGGGCTTGTGTGGCAAGCCTTTAGCTCCTAAAGGCTTATTAGCCCTCCTTTTCCTTAAATAGATAGACAGACAGGTTATAGATAGGTAATAGATGATAGAGACATAGATAGATAGATAGATAGATAGATAGATAGATAGATAGATAGATAGATAGATAGATAGATAGATAGATGATAGGTAGACAGATGATTGATAGATTGGTGATATGTAGGTTCTAGGTAGGTATATTGATTGATAGGCAGATTATAGTTAATAGGTAGGCTGATGATAAACATGGCAAAGGAAATTGCCATGCACAAAATGAGTAAGACATGATAATTTACACTTGCTTTTCTGCTAATTTTCAAATGTCAGCAGTTCTTTTTTTTTTTTTTTGAGATGTCAACAAATCCTTTTGGGCAAAATTTTGTTTATTACAATAGCTGTTGCTAGGGTTTGTACCTTATCACTGTTACTTGACAATTAGAGCAGAGATTCCAGAAAACAGGGAGGTTTCTTTGTTTGCAGCTGAGTTATAAGGCATGGGCTGACAAATTCAAATAAGCATGTCAACTCAACCTTGAGGTACCATTCAGAGCTGTTTAATAAGACCTGAAATGTTTACATATTTTAAAAGTATGTTTGGGGATATGAGAGGTTAAAAGGTGCTTGCCACACAGTGCTGGTGATATGAGTTCAATTACACACACACACACACACACACACACACACATTATGTTTCCTATAAACCTGTACTACTATATTCTCAGTGACCCTTCATTTTGCCTGTGATGCTGACAGGGTTTCCTTCAAAGTCATAATTTCCTTATAGTCTCCTCATCTTATCACCTAATCACTCTGTATAGGTCTGTACCCCTGTCACTATCTAGAGACTGGTATAATCTTGCCACCAGTCACTATCAGGACACCTGTGGCATTATATCCTTGCTCCATCTCAGAAGTACCACAAGCAGGTGTCCTTCTGTCTCCTCAATGGATGCCATGAGTCATTCTTTATTACCTTTTTGCTGGATTCCAGGCCAGCACCCACTTTATTTTCCTAAGGATTGTGATCTCTTGCATGTGGGGTGCCCTCTGCCCAACGGGTGCTAGACACAGTGGCATGGCCTGGAAAGGTCCTTGTTATGCATCAGATGACAGTGGACTGGCATTTACCTGTTGTACCTTGGTGCTTAGCTGGCACCAAGGAACTTCTCATAGGATGTTTATTTTGGGGGTGAGTGGGTAGGAATCTTATACTTTCCAATTTGCTGAGGGATAATTCTCCAAATGATTAGGATTTTAAAGCTCCTCAAATTTTAATTTAGTAAATTAATTTTATAAATTTACAACAATAATAAAAAATAAAATAAGTAAATTTAACTTAATAAAACTATGACAAGATTGAAAGATGTATGAATTTGGGCTACATACTTTCGTTTGTTTAATGAAAATTTATGGGCCATTTCCTATGTACCCAATGCCATTCTGATATTTGAGTGAAAATTGTTAGAGAGGGCTGTGGGGACAATTTAGGCAGTAAAGTGCTTGCCTTGCAAGAAAGAAGACCCAAATTTGATCGCAGAAAGCTTTTGACCACAAAAGCTGGCATTTGGGGGTCCATGCTTGTAATCACAGAGCTGGGAAGGTAGAGATAGGCAGATCACTGGGAATCATTGGTCATCCAGTTTGTAATACCAGCATGTACAAGGCCAGTGAGAGACCCTGCCTCTCAAAACAAGGTGGATGGTTCCTGAAAAACTGTATCCAAGGTTGAACTTTGTCCTTCATACACTTGTGAGCACACACATACACAACTTTACACACATGAACACAAACACATACCCCAAAGAAATTATGATAAAACAATATTTTCCATCCCTACAAGGCTTCTAGATCAAGGAGAAAATAAACCAAGAGGGCCAAAACTAAGGATAATGGGTATAATGTAAGGTAGTGAGACAGAGAACATAGAGCATAATATAAAGAAATATATAATCTAATAAAACAATGCATGGTGTCATTCATATATAAGGTGAGGATGTGTAATGATATAACGATAAACCATTTGTACTGAGCCTGATGGGCTAGTGGTCTGGAGAGTGATTAAAGGAAATATTTTGAAGACACAGGAGATATGCTCAATAGAAGCTCGTATGGCTCAGGGTGGGAACCAAATGATATAATTCGCCAGGGAGTTAGAGAGAGTCTGAGTTTTCACATGTGGTCAAGAAATTGGAGCAGGGAACTGTTGAGATGGCTCAGTGGTCAAGCCTCATGACCTGAATTCAAACCACGACTCACATGGTTGATGGAGAGAACTGTCCCCTGACAGCAACAGAATCATTGCCCCCCCACCACACAGAGATTGAGAAGAGCTAAATAATTCTTAAAAAGAAATTGGTTCAGTTAGATTAAGAATTGAAAATTTAGGTGAACTTGAAAAAAGTGGATAGCAAATGACGGAAGAACCTGGTACAAATGAGTTCAGGAGAGAATGGATGGCAGGTTGGGTAAAACAAAAGTAGAGAGATGCTTTGGGTAGATTTCACCTCTAATAATGCAAAGAGATGGGCAGTCACTCAGAGGTGCTAAGAGTTAAGAAAACATTTTATTTCTATTTGAAGTTTTTTCTTTAAAAAAATTTATTTTATCTTTTATTATATGTACTTGTTTGTACATCTATGGGTATATATGTGTACATGAGTGAAGTTGTCTGAGAAGGCCAGAAAGGGCCACTGGATCCCTGGAGCTGGAGTTACAAGCAATTGTGAGCTGTTTGATATGACTGCTGAGGGCCAAACACCATTCCTTTGAGTTTTATAGGTGGTTGTGAGCCATCTCTCCAACACCGAAGTGTTGTTGTTGTTGTTGTTGTTTTTTAATGGTGAAAACTTTATGATCTATATTACAGACACCATATATATTTTAAAACAAGATACAGGGGAACTCACAAAATATTCTTCCATTTAATGAGTTCTGTTATTTACTTTTAGCTTTCACCTTTTACAAACTCTATTCTTTGAAGATTTCATACATGTATGCAATGAAATATGATTGTATCTACTCCCTACTTTTCTCTCCAACTTCCCTTCAACTCCCCTCACCACATTCCTCTTCCCAACTTCTTTCACTCTTTCAAAAACATTTAGTGCTGACCATATGTGCATATGTGTGAGGAGCATGGGAAACTCCCAACAAAGAAAGATTCCCTGCCCCCCGCCCCCACCCCAGCCAGCCAGCAGCTGTCAACTGCCAAAAGCTCCTTCCTTAGGGGTGGGGCCTCGTGAGCTCCTTCCCACTCCTTACAAAAACTTTTCCTGGCTGTGTGATGTGCAGGTGTTATGCAGGTGAGCTCATGAACACAAAGCTATTTTTTAGTTTTCATGCAAGTATATATTATATTTTGAGTATATTCTGTCTACACTCTCTCCCTCCAGTTCCTTACATCACTCCATCAGTGCCCTTTCCTCTATTTCATATCATACATACCTTCTTGATTTCATCAATGTACATAAAAATCTATGAAGCAAAACTGAGAAAAAGCATGCAATACTTGTAATTCTGAGGTTAGCTCAATTCACTTAATATGATTATCTCCAGTGGCACCTATTTTCCCATGCTTTTCTTTATGGTTGAAAAAATAAATCCTGTTGTGTTGGCTGTCAAGGTGGTTCAGAGGATAAAAGCAATTGCCAACAAGCCTGGTGGGTTGAGCTCAATTGCTAAGACCCACATTCTGGAAGGAGAAAGTTGCCCTTTGACTTCCACACAGGTGCCATGGCACATGTACAACCACACACGTATACAATAGATAAGGGTAAAAAAATATTTTTTTAAAATTTCCAGTGTGTATATATACCACATTTCCCCCTTTTTCCATTCCTCTGTTATTAGATACGTTGGTTGGTTCCATGCTTCAAGATCATGAATAGTGCAGATACTTCTGTGATAAGTTGAACTAGAGTATTTTTAGGTTGAGATGGGAGAAATCTCAGCATTCTAAATGCTGGTGGGGATAATAGGAGGAGATAGGAGATACAATGGTCTATCCAGAGAACAGAAGATGACAGAGAAGCATGTTTATCCCAGGAGCTAGAAAGATGGTGTGGTGGTTGAAAGGACTTGCTGCTTTTACAGAGGACCTGGGTTTGGTTTCTAGCACCCACACTAGGGTTCGTAGCTGTCTATAGACCCAGAACCAGGAGATCTGACAGCCTCCTCTCAAATGTTTGTATAATTGCACATACTAGTGCAAAGGCTCGTGAACAACACACACCGGACTTCTTAATGGAAACTCTAAAACCCAGAAGGCCCTGTACAGATGTTCTGCAAACTCTAAGAGACCACAGATACCAGCCCAGGCTACTATACCTAGCAAAACTTTCCATCATCATAGAGGGAGAAAACAAGCTGTTCCATGATAAAGTCAAATTTAATATCTATCCACAATCCAGTCCTACAAGAGATACTAGAAGGAAAACTCCAACCCATGGAAGTTAACTAGACCCTTGAAAACACATGAAATAAACAACACACACAGTCACTTGAAAATAAAAAAATCTCCAATCAAGTGGTGTGCCTCACTTCTGGGAGCAGCTGGGAACTGGATTTACCAAACAGACAAATTGCCTACTTATGCACTTGCTGCAAACTAATGGCCATTAAATCTTTACAGTCATCCAGCCCAGCCATACCACATGGCATGGTGTTCACGGATATCAGGGATAATTATTTCCCTCTGATGTTTTGCTTTTGGTTTCTGCAAATTGGTTTTGGTTTTGCCTCAGCAGGTTCGTTTCAGGCTTGGAACTGATTCACAAACTGAGTTCAACAGCACCTTAGGTTTGGGTGTGACTCGTCATTCCTCGGATCCTTCAAACTTTGCTTACAGATGTTTGTGGAATCACACTGGGTAACAGATTTGTAACTTCAGAAAAATTCAAAGGCAAAAGACAGGAGTGAAAAGAGGCAGATGATAGAACTGTTCTGACTCACACCTTCTGTGACTTCCAGGACCTACAGAATACTTTTGTATGTGTTATAGTTTGCTTTCTATTCCTGTGATAAATGCCATGTCTTAAAGTAACTTGGGTGGGAAATCTGTTGGGCTTACAGCTCCCGGTTCACACTCCATCACTGAGAGACATCAAGGCAAGAACTCAAGGCAGTAGCCTGGAGGCAAGAACTGGAGCAGAGGCAAGGAGGAATGTTGCTGGCTTGCTCCTCATGGCTTTCTCAGTCTGCTTTCTTATACAACCCAGGACCATCTATCTGTCGAGCACTGGCACCATCCATAGTGAGCTGGGTCCTCCACATCAAGATCAATCAAGAAAATGTTCTACAGTCTTTCCTACAGGCTAATTTGATAGAGGCATTTTTTTCTCAGTTGAGGTTTTTCTTCTTCCCAGATAACTCTATCTTGCCTTGGGTTGCCGTCATCATCATCATCATCATCATCATCATCATCATCCAACCAGGAGAGTGAGAATACTTAGAAAGCTTCACTTTTAAAATAGAAAAGCCCTTAGAACACACTAAACTATGATTTATACATGTGCAGCCTCAGATAATGCAAACATGATCAGCAAAATCAAACTCAACTGTCAAGTCAATCTAAGTGACAGAAGCTTCTCTAAACTCCTTTTCAAATGAGATCACAATAAATATTCATGAAGGGTTAAACAATGCATATTTATTGCATTGTAGCAAATTACCCAACTGAACCTGGGTACATTCGGGCCGCTTAGGGAGTTAAAATGCTTAGTGAGCAAAAATGCTCACTTAGGAGATGTGGTTTTCAGTGGACTGACTCTACATTGGTGACGTGAGAAGGGCTGATGACCAGAGAGTTTTGGCTTTGTAATGACTTTGTTTTTGTTTGAGGCAGGATCTCTTGTAGTCCAGGCTAGCCTCAAACAAGCTTATAAATGAGGATACCCTTAACCTCTTGATCTTCCTGCTCTACCTTGGGAGTGTTGGATCAGGGGAGAGCAACACCACACATAGTGAATGTGGGGCTGGGTATTGAAGTCAGAGCTTCTTGCATGTCGGGCAAGTACCCATGTTTTCTTATGCACCGTTCCCTGTGTGAGACCTATATCACAGCACAGGCAAAGCAAGGTATTCCCATGGCTTCTAAGTAAGAACAGAATTTGCATTCAATTTCTTTAGAACGTTGATGAGCACTGAAACAGAGCATTTGGATTCTTCAGAAAGTCCGGTTGCCAGATCCTCTGTCAGTAGATCACCACCATGGAATGTGCCCCAGGCTCCAAAAGTGAGATGGGAGCCCAACCATACCCCATCGCAGTGACATGAAGCAAATGAGTGATGTACTCAAATGTGCAGCCCACTATGTTCCACATTAGATTCCTCCTTTGACTGCCAAGAAAGAAACGTAAACACCATCTGTTTGCACACCAGCAACATGCATGAAGTCTTCCCCCACCTTTGGTTGTTTCCTCAGTGTGTAATTTTATTGTTCTGACAACCTTCTCTCTTCCTTTATCTAATTAAAAAAAAAAAAACAGAAATTTTATTATTTCCAGTCTACTTGTAGGATAGGAAAGTCTTACATTTATTTATATACCTTCATTTATTATAATTTTTTTTGAAAAAGTGTCCTTTGTTTCTTCTGCTTTTGAAGTGGAATTTTGTCCATCTTTTTCTTTCTTAAATTCTTGTGTGTGTATGTGTTGTGTCTGTGAGTAGGTATGTGTGTGTGAATGCAGGTACCCTCAGAGGCCTCTGAGGGTACCTGTGCTAGAGCTGAAAAGGTTGTGGCCACCCAATATGGGTTCTGGGAACTGAACTCTGGTCCTGTTTTAGAGCCATGCAAGCTCATAACTACTGAGCTTTTTTTTTTTCTTTTTTCTTTTTTTTTTCCACAGCAACAAAATGAAGGCAAAGAATTTAACAAAATTGGTGGGAAAATAAGACAGTGGTTTACTGAGAGACAGGAGGGGAAAACCTAGATAGGGCCTGGGAGGCCTGGATACATAGTGGTCTTTATAATTCTTTATTTGATGACTCTGTTAAGATAAATGTACCTCTACTTGTGATTCACATCAACAGTTTAGGGCTAGGGCTCAGTTGATGGATGGCTTGCCTACACACCCTCAGAATACTCTTAACATTTTACAAGAAGATACCTTATCCTGTTTCCCAGTCTTCCAAATGCATGGGCAGAAAACAGACAGCCAATACATTGGAGCTGGTAAGTGTGTTGCTTGTTCTTATGAACTTGTTTTATTTCATCTTATTTTTGACAGAGTCTCATGTAGTTCAGGCTGTCCTCAAGCTGGCCATGTAGCTGAAAGTGACCTTGAACTCCTGATCTCCCTACCTTCACTCCTCCAGTGCTGGGAGGGGCATGTACTACCACATCTGGTTTATGTAGCACTGGGGTTCAAACCCAGGACTTTATGAGAACTAGGCAAGCACTCTACCAAATGAGCCACATTCCCTTGTTGCTTTAAAAAAAAAAGTCCAATAAACCTATCCATTTGACAACTTCAATTCTGTTCTGCTTAAGGTCTACTGCTCTTTTTTGAAGAGGAATCCTCCTTTGAGGGTGTTATCTCATTTCTAGTTTATTTATCTCAGTGTACATTCCCTTGGCTTCCCAGCTTATCATAACCAGTGAAACATTTAGGGATGTATTAAGAGAGCAGAGCAAACTCCCAGGCAAACTGTGTGTGTGCTGTGGGACCCCAGTGAATTTCACTAACATATTCCAAATGAAGCAATAAAAAAATAGACCAGAAAAAATTAGCTCAGCCTTTTTAATTCAAAGCCAGTTGGCTTCGTGTGTAAATACCTTTATTCCAAACTCTTCTTCTTTTTCTTTTATTTGAGCCAAGGTCTCATGTAGTTCAGGCTGGCCAACCTCCACCTCCAGGCTGCTGGAGGCACAGATGTGCACCAGTACGCTATCTGGGTGCTGGAGGTCAAACCAAGGGCTTTGCGTATAAAGCAGTCCACCAAGTGAACCCAGCCCCAGACCGTTGATCTGAATCCCGAGTAGAGGTGCATTTATCTTAACAGAGTCATCAAGTAAAGAATTATAAAGACTGCTATGTATCCAGGCCTCCAGGCCCGAACTTGGTTCTTCCCTTCTCTCTCTCAGTAAACTACTGTCTTATTTTCCCACCAATTTTGTTAAATTCTTTGCCTTCATTTTGTTGCTGTGGAAAAAAAGAAAAGAAAAGAAAAGAAGCACTGTCAGTCTAGGACTTTATTTATTTATTCATTTATTTAGGTTTTTCCAGACAGGGTTTCTTTGTATAGCCTTGGCTGTCATGAGTGTGCTTTGTAGACCAGGCTGGTGACTTAATTTATTTTTAAAGCCATTTTTTTTCTTTTTCTTTTCCAGCCTTTTTTTTTTTTTTTTTTTTTTTTTTTTTTTTTGAGCTGGTCTCACTCTGTGGCCTAGGCTGGCATGGAATTCATGGTAATTCTCCTGCCTCCACTTCTCTAGTGCTGGGGTTATAGATATAAGTTACTATGCTCAGCTTTAAAATTTTTTAAGTGTATATCTGTTGTCCATAATAATAAGTTTATTTGTTGTGTACTCTCATGCCTGTGCAGGATGTGTTTGTATGTGTGCATGTTGACATGAATGTGTGTATGAATGTGGGGGTGGTGCTAATGAATATGTGTCTTGTGCTAGAGGCTTAAGGTTGATGCCTGGAATCATTCTTCATCGTTCCTCCACCTTATTCACTGAGACAGGGTCTCTCAATAAAACTCAAAGCTTGCTAGCACGGCAAGTCTCTCTGCGCAGCTTTTTCAGGATCCCCTGTATCAGCCTTCTAAGGTTGGAATTAGTCCCTTAGCCTAGCCCATGGGTGTTCCCAGGTTTTCTGGGGAATCTGAACCCTGATGCTTATACATCCACCGCAAGTACTTCAACCCTCTCTCCCCATCTCTCTTCTTTTCAAAAGAATACTTTTGAACCGAAAGCAATACAGACTTTAAGTCCAATTTCCCTTTAGAAATATCATGCTGTTTGCAGGGTAGAGGATGGATGGAGGAGTAGGGTACTCTTGGCTAGAGTAAAGATAGGGCCCCTGAGCTGCTGTGACCCTCAAGATTCAGACAAAGGCTTTGAGGAGAAGAGGTATTGACTGATTAGAGGAGCTAAGGACTGGGAGGAGCCAGCCTTGATTCTTCAGGTGTGGCTCTCCCCAGGCAGGCTCTTGGCCACAGCTGCAGTGACTCTCAGGCAGAAGGCCAGGTCACTGAAGAGGCAGACAAGGTGGGGGGGAAGACCTGTGACAACAGGCTTCTGGCATACCCTGTCCCAACATTCCCATCCCCACCTTCCCAAGGACCCCATCCTCATCCTCATCCCCAGAAAGAAGACAGTGGTCTCAGAATCCAGGTCATTCTTCCACTGTCATTGGAGTGCTGGTCCCTGGTGCATTTGTTATAGAACAAGGCCCTCCAAGAGAAAACGCTTCCATCTTCATCAGATCAGCTTCCAGGAGACCAGTGCCACCAGACCTGTGGATTGCTGCTATCTTCTTCAGCCACTCCTTCTAAACATGTTATAGAACTCTACCCTGACTGAACATGAACTTAGGCACTACACTAGCTATAGACTGGGAAAGTCATAGAAGCGGGGCTCCATCTTTGTATGAGAAGCCATCATGAATACTAGCTGAAGGTTTTCCAGTGGGACTGGTTTGGGGTTACCACACTCCTGTAGTCACCCCTCATCTGTGATCTAAGTAAACCCAACGAGGTTATTGGTTTCCCCAGGTTGAGCTTTGGTGGCCATTGTTCACATCTGCTTGTTCCAGGCCCTCATCCTTCCTCCATCCCTCCATTTCCTCCTGCTTCTGGTTCTACTGCCAGCTTGCCCAACCCAAACCAGTCCTGAGAGCTCAGTCCCTCGAAATCTATTTGCAGGCTGCCACCATCTCCCATCCTTTGCATTCTGAGCAATGATAGAGCATAATAACAGCCTTTATCTGCTGCAAAGGGGATTTCTTAGGTGAGGGGTTGGGGCCGCACTTCTCTATTGATGTAAGGTAAGTACTTAGAATGCAGTTGGGAATTTATTCAGGGGTGAGTTCTGAATTGCAAGGCGTCAGTTCTAAAATGTGTACATATGGGCAACAGTAACAGGATTTATTAGTGTGTGTGTATGTAAAACAAAAACATGTTCACATATAGCCAACAGCAATGGGATACATGTGTGTGTGTAAAACAGTGACACATACACATTTCTGCAACAGTAATGGGATACAGTTGTATGTGTATGTGTGTGTGTTTGTAGCAATAACTGTAGAAGACAAGGTCATGAATTTGAGAGAGGTTGGTTCAGGGGACAATGGTAGAACTGGAGAGGGAGAGGAAGGTAGAAATGAGGCAAACCCATGTACTCATAACAATAATGACAATGAAGTTTGCTGGAGACCAGGAACATAGCTGCACAGGTAGAAAACTTGCAGAGTGTGCACCGAGCCCTGAGTCCTATCCCAGTTAGGGAATGCCTGCGATTCTGCTGCTCAGAAGGTGGAGAAAGTAGAATCAGGGGTTTCAGGACACCCTCAGTCAAGCACTCTCGGCATGATGATTCACAATTGTGTGTCTATCAGTACAGATGTGTGCAGATATGGGATGCTTATCATTGAGTGTATGCGTGAGTGAGTTTGTGTGTGAGTGAGTGTGTGTAGCTTTCCTTGTGACCTTTGACCTTTCTCAGTTATTCCTCCCTCTCCATGTGTCTCTCTCACAATCTGGAATGGCTCCCCCTCCACGTAACCTTTAAATAGGAGCCTTTCTTTAAGGTTCTTCCCTCCCCCCTCCACATCCTGTCTTTGGTTGGTTTCACTTGTTCTCTAGCTTTTATGTCATCCATCTGCCCCTGCCCCCCCCCGCCCCCAATCTGTGTGCCTGACTCCCTGCCATAGATTGAATGCAGGTGTCCTGCCCGATTCATAGCTGAACTCAATCCTAAATGCAAGCGTTAGGAAGTGGGGAGGTGATGTTGGTGGAGGGCCGGTGAATGGGCAAATGCTCTTGTAAAGGAAAGCCCAGGGCCCCCTGCATGCCCTGTCAGCCACATATGGGAACACAGAAGGAGCCGTCCATGAAGCAGGGGAAGTCCTTACCAGATAGTGAATCTTATGGCACTTTGATCTTGGAATTTACAGACTCTAAAACTCTGAAAGTGCTGGTGATATGGCCCAGTGGGAAAGGCACTTGCCCCCGAGTTTTACTCCTGGTCTCCACATGGTAGAAGGAGAGAACTGATTCCCACAAGTTGTCCTCTGACTGCACATGTGCCAAGCTTACCTGCCCACTCCCCATACAAACATACATAAATAAATGTAATAAAATTTTTAATGGAAATTCTACACAGTGTGGAAGGTTTTTTTCCCCCAGTATATAAAAACAGGCTTGTTTGTTGGAGACAAGATCTTGTGTAGCCCAAGCTAGCCTGATACTTGCTGTGTAGCTGAGGGTGACCCTTTTGGCAGTGTGCTGTGCTGAAAGGCCCACACCACCACATGCCAGGAAAAGCAGCTGAGGTACCTTTCTAACACATCAAAGCCAGCCTAGCCTCCAGGTTCTCTCTGTATCCTTCAGGCTGGCATACCCTGTCCTCCACCCAGAAGTGTCCAGCCCAAAGGCTGGGCTGCCTTTCCCCCAGAGGCTTTTCCTATCTAATCCAGACATTTTGGTTACCTACCCTTCCTTTGTACCTTTGGCCTCCTGGCTGCTGTACTTGGTTGCCTGCTCTCCCTTCCCTTCTCCCTTCTTGGAACGTGGCTCAAGGTCATGACTACTCTGGAGTCTTCCAGAAGTCCCTGCCTTTGGCTATGCTCTCCCAGCATCTCTATAATCAACTTCCTCTTCCACCATGCCTAGGAGCAATCACGTCCTTTCCTTTCCTCTTCTTTTCTCTCTCTCTTTCTCTCTCCCTCTCTCTTCATCCACATCCAGTTTATGAAGCTTTGGTGATGGTTTTGTGCAGGTTAAATAAGCCCTC
The DNA here is from genome assembly GCA_028658305.1 of Pachyuromys duprasi. Lineage (NCBI taxonomy): Eukaryota > Metazoa > Chordata > Mammalia > Rodentia > Muridae > Pachyuromys > Pachyuromys duprasi. The sequence continues at coordinate 52,744,963 of CM053747.1, read as the reverse complement.
TATCAAGTGATCCACACTCCCAGCCCAGCTGATTTCTTTTAGCTTCACTGGCATCTTTGTTAAGTTTAAAGGACTGTTTCCTGAGATTATAGAACTGTTCAGCTATCTTGTCTCATGGAGAAGCTAGGAAAGAAACTCTCTACGTGCTGCACACACTATCTGTAGCTCAGACACCCAGTTGACACGTCTGGGTCTTGAATGAAAGCAAGAGCTGGACCAAAATGGATTGAGAAGTAAGGTTCTACTGGAGCTTGTTTGGGCGAGCTGAAAGCAAATGTCTCTGAACACTAGCTGTTAGGATGTCAGTTTCTTTGACTTGCCAAGTAAAACCCCACAGCAACTGCCCACCATGGAATTTTCCCTGATTAATGACCTACGAATGCCAGGCTGGCGTCCAAGCTCTATATACATTGACATCCAACTTAGGAAGGGAAACTATTTTCCCAGAAACAGCACAACATGGCCACTATTCTTCAGACGTCGCTTCTAAAACCATAAAAATATTTCATACTAGCTGTCTGTTTGTAGACCATATTCCTGGGTCGTGCACATAACTGGGTTTTCTTTGGTATTCTGGTGGGGGTGGACCATCCTCATTTGGAGATGAGTTGAATGCCTGTTCCCAGTGCCCTTTGCAGCCCATGAGCCCCACTTTTCCTGTTCAGGGTTGGCACGGAGCAGTAACCTCCTTGCAGGCATGTGTATTGAACTACATTACACAAACATTGAAATAATAAGTCAAACAAGTAAGTACATTTTCACTCTTGTGCCTCTGTACCCGACTTTATAAATCTCTAAATGCATGCATTCAGAGGAGCTGTGTGCTTTCCCCCAATAGCTGCCTTGTGTAACAGTGAACACCATTATGCAAACATGGCTGCCTGGCAGACTCTATAGTCTTCCAACCTCAGACCAGACTGTCCCTCCTAAGCCCTTAATAAGTGAAAGCTTGGAGTGTTAACTGCTCACAGAGCCTCCTAAAGTACTGGTATTCAAGGTAGGGGATCTCACTCAGTTGGCAGAGTGCTTGCTTTGAATGTACAAAGTCCTGGGTGTGATCCCCAGCACTGCATAAACTAGGTGTGGTGGTACATGCTTGTAATGCCTGAACTTTGGAGGCCGGAGGATCAGAAATTTGATCCTCAGCTACACATTAAGTCTCAAAAAACAAAAACTAAACAAAGCAACAACAAAAGTGTTCAAGTTTTCCAAGCAAGGCTATGGCATGATCGGGTGTTCCCTGATAAACGCAGAGTCTCTGAGTAAAGCTAACTACAGCACTGGGAGGATGACTCAGTGGTTAAAGTGCTTGTCATGCAGGCTGGAGGACCAAAGTTCAGATAAATGGAATTCCAGCCTGGAATTCCAGGCAGGGGATCCCTGAAGCAAGCTGACTAGCTAGACAGCCATATTGGCATGCTCTGGGCTTGCTTGTCAGCCTCGAGGAGTAAGCTGACAGAGCAACGAAGGACAAGCACTGACATCAGTCCCAGGCATCCACATGTACACACTGGGGATAGTCAAATGGAGAAGGCCCATGATGGGATGACTGAAGGACAGCCTGGAGAAATGGTGGGATCACTGAGAAGATGGAGCCAGGAAGAGGTAGAAATGTGTCCACAAATAAAATTTTATTGGACTACAATTCTGACCACTCAACATGTTCTCCTTCATTTCTTTCATGCTGCAGTGGCAGAGCTGAGTAACTGAGTTCCAACCACAAAGCGCACAAAAACTGAAATATTCACTACGTGGCTTTTGACAAAAAGCCATCCCAGGCTGCAGAGTCGAACAGTTCAGAAACCTGCAGAGACCTAGCTTCCAGGGAAATGCCACAGAGTCCAATATAGCAGCTATCCTAAATTCCTCTAAAGAGAAAACACAGGAACACCTATTTTTGAAACTCAGATAGCATAAACTTCAATAATTTTTAGTTTATCAGGGCCAGCAATTTATATACACTTACCCCATACAATATGGTGCCTCAAATCATGTATATTACTTCTGTAATGATCTTCTCAGACAGATTGACTTACCTATCCATTATGTAGTTATCATTAAAAAAAAAACTTTCAGCATTTTGTTGTTTGAGTCAGGGTGTTTTGTTCTCTGTGTAGCCCTGGCTGTCCTTGAACTCACTCTATAGACTAGACTGGCCTTGAACTCAGAGACCTGCCTTCCTTTGCTTCTGAGTGCTGAGATTAAAGGTGTTCAGCAATTTTCAAGTATACCAAAACTCATTACTGATTATAGCCACTATGGTGTACAATAGCACCTTAGAACTTTTCCTGCAGAATGGGGACTCCATACATTTCAATCAATGAGAGCAATTCAATGTATTACACAACATCACCTTTGTTTTGCTTAATAATGAACTCATTACATTGGCCCTCTGATTTCCCCCCAAAGAAACACATACAAACATCTATTCACACCCCAAAGGGCACTGAAGAGCAAATAAATTATTTCATGAGAGTCTGTCTTGGTGAACCAGTGAGTTTGGGGTTAGGGGAGCATGCTTGACCTGGGCAGCTGCATCACTGAAAAGCCTTCCCCAATATGGGCGATAACTCATGAAACCTGCATCCTGGGAGCTCCCTACATGATTTGCATACAGCTCCATTGAAGAATCTCCTCTCTCTCAGCAGTTGTTTAATGCTTTACATAAATGTGGTACTGGTCATTGTGGTTCTTTCAACTTCCTATGCTTTCTGAGTCTTGTAATTTGCACAAGATTCCTGAGCCTTGGAAGTTTCTTTACCTCCGCTAGTCATGAGAGTGAATTTTCGATTCAGAGGAAATCTCTACAGAACTCTCCCCCTTCAAATCTCGTCCTCCTTCAAAAGGAAACCTCAAGCCTGCTAAGCAATCGATCCCCATCCCAGCTTCTTTCCAGCCCTTGATGTTTTAGTACGCACATAGGCTAGAAAGAGGTTGGGGATGGGGAAAGATGAGAGCATCGGATGCAGGATTGAGTGGGAGAGAGACAAGGATGAAATGGCCAAAGGACCACATGGAGAGAGATTACCCCAGTGACAACAGAGACCAGAGGACTTCATACTTAGTTCTCATCTGATGAGAATTAGCAGGAAAATATTGTTAACTCAGTGAGGGTGAACCGATCAAACACAAGTGGGGCAAAGTCAAGCACACCTGGAGGAAGCCTCATTAAAGTTGTGGGGCAGGGAGAGGCATTGAAGAGCAAAGAACAAGTGTGTTTAGGGGTTGGGGGAGTTAATTACGGGAGCATGGAGGTGGGGGTGGGGAAGCAGGGAGGGACGACTCCAAAATTTGTTCTCTAACACTTTCATGAGTCAAGTGAAGCCGATGATGTCGAACTGGGGAACCATGTGCTGCAAAACCATCCTCTGGGTGACAGTTGATGACAATCTCCCATCCTATTTGTTCACCCCTCCTCCACCCCATTCAATCCTTTGTTCTCATCACCCGATTTCTACCTCTGCCCCCAGGAGAATAAACTTGTCTCTGGCACACTTGCTTCACGGGGGTTGAGGGGTTTTCAATCAGTGAGACGCTGTTCTAGAACTTGGGAGCTCATTCTTTAGCAAGTAGCAGAAATCCAAAGAGTAGACATTAGATTCCTTCAGAATGCCATGCCATGAACTATCCTGGTCCAGAAAACTGAGGCTTATGAACTTTATAGATAATCACTAAGGGGCCCAAATGGTTGTGTTGGTGCACACAGGTGGGACACACTGAAAAGGTAGAAGCAGGAGGATCATGAGTTTGAGGCCAGCTTGGGATACATTATAAAGGCTGGAGAGATGGCTGTACAGATAAAGAGCTTGCTGTGCAAGTGTGAGGACCACATGAAAGCTGGATGGGCTTGGTAGCCTACCTGTGATTCTGGACAGGAGAGCCTCAGGGCAAGCTGGCTAGCTATCCTAGGCTGATAGGCAAATTCCAGGATCAGTAAGAGACTGCCTCAGTGAATAAAGCAGGAAAGATACACAAGCATGCACACACACACACACACACACACGCTCTTGCACTCACACACCTCTGCATCATTGTGAACTTACACTCTTGAGCATACATACACACAAAACCATATGCATGCCCAAAAGAAAAGGAAGTCTGAAGAAGTGTGAAAAGAATTCAGTCGCAAGCCACTGCAAGTGTACTAACAAATGCTCTCCCAAGGAGGTCTGACTCACAGGTCCAAGCAGGGATCTGCAGCCTCATAACTTGGCTCCCTGTCATTTAGGCAGCATCATACTCCTGTGGTTTATCTGCATTGAAAGTGCTGTCTTGTTCACATACCCTTTTTACTTAAAAAAAAAAAAAACAATGAATGAAATATAACACACTAAAATTAACCATTTAAACAGTTGTGTAGTATTCTTCATGTGACTACGCTCTTGTTATATATATATATATATATATTTTTTTTTTTTTCTTGTTAGACATTTGGGCTGCACTAGCCCCTTTCCCTTGTTCCTCACATTTTTACTAACATCTGGAGGATGTATAAGATTCATGGAAAAAGAAAGTAAGATAGTGGTTTTCATAGGCTTGTGGCAGGGTAGGGAATTGTTGTTTAATAAGTGCAGAAGTCTCTGGGTTATTTTAAGCTTTTATTTTTATTTTTTAATTATACATATGTATGTGGGTATGCACAAGTGCTCTTGGGAACTACAATGCCCTCGGAGGCAGGAAGAGGGTGTGATATCCTCTGGAGTTGACATACAGGTGGTTGTGCACTGCCCAGTAGGGATACTGGAAGCCCCAATACAGTCATCTGGAATAGCATTACATGAGTGTGCTTAACCACTGAGCCATCCTTCCAGCACCAAGAGTTTGGTTTTACAAGAAAAAGTTCTATAGACTGAGTGTGGAGACTGTTGCTTAACTTTCTCAAATAGTACATTTAAGAAAAATGGCTAGGGGGTCAAAGATGGAGCTCATTTGGTAGCATGCGTTACCGAGCATGAGTGAAGACCTAATGCATGGCACATGCCTGTAATCTTAGCAGTCGGGAGGGTGGGGAAGGATAATCAGGAGTTCAAGGTCATCCTCAGCAACAGAGTGAGTTCAAAGCCAGCCTGGACTGCCTGAGATTTGTTTAAAAAAATTAAAGATGGTAAATTTCTTTTTATTGTTTGATAATTTTATACACGCAAATAATGTGCTTTGATTAGGCCATTCCCTGTTCCTTGACCTCCAACTTCTAACTTCATGTACTCTTTTCCTAAACCTGCTACATTCGCTCAGCAATGCCAGTGTGTGCATGGTTGTAAGAGCATCTATAGGAGCATGGGCTCTCATGTCCTGAATCCCTGAAGAAAACTGACTCTCCCTGCCCCCCACAACTGTCATTTCCAATAACTCCTCAGCTAGGGGTGGGATTGCAAGATGCTACGTTTTAGGTTTTGTGTATATTACCACGATGTTTAAAAATTGAAATACTTCACCTATGAGAACGTTTCAATATGCAGAGTTAGACCCTTGAATGGGTGAAGGCAGCTTTTGCTGTGCAACACAAAAGGAATGAGTGTCAGCTGGGACTGTTTGAACATCTGCCTATGTGCTCAGGGACAGCTGAAACTCCTCACCCTCAAATGGAGATGTGCCTGCCTCACACTGCCCAACATTGATTCCTTGGGATAGTCACCCCAATTTCATCTTGCTTTTTGAATGATGTCTCAAAAATAATTTTGCTTTTTGATAATTAAAAATGTATTGTATTACTCAATTAGTGTGTCTGCGGCACATACCGTGTGCTATGGTGCACGAGTGGATGTCAGAGAATGACAAGAACCCTTTTCTTTCCCTTATGAAATCTAGGCCCCAGTGAACATGCTAAATCCACTGAGCCAGGCCAGCAGCACAAGCTTTTAAAAAATGGTTCTTAAGTTCTTTTCATTATGAAAAAAATGAAGTCAGTTCCTAACCTGTTGAATTCTGTGTAGATGGAAACACGGAAGTGGTTTTCAAGCCCGAAGCTTGGATTGTTTGATTTGTCACTTTGTTTTGTAAATATTTCTTCCAGTATCTTAAAGAATTATTTATAAAGGCCCATTTGAATCAGGCATACTCACTTGGACATTCTTCTCTGTGTACACTTGGCAAGTATAATGTCTCCATGAAGATGTTTGTGTGTGTGTGTGTGTGTGTGTGTGTGTGTGTGTGTATGTGATTTGAGAATAAATAATCCCTTTGTCTGGCCCAGTGAATTTATTTAAATAATGTGACCTCTGGGTAAGTGCAGACAGACATCTGTGTTCTGCAAGGCCTTTCTGTTGTTGGAGCGCTCTTAAGATATTTGCCCACTTTGAGGACTGGTTGGGTGAAAACCATTTGCAAAGGAAACAGTGGTATGCAATCTTTGGTGTTTGGAAAGATGAGGTTGGGGACATAGTATGACTCATCAGTTTAAAGTGCTGGCCATCCTGAAGTTGGGTCCCCAGGACTCACTTGGTTTAGAGAGAGAACCGGCTCCTGCAAGCTGTCTTCAGACTTACACTTGCAAGGCCGTGGCAGGGCAGGCACACAGAGAGAAGTATGCACAAAAGTAAACAAATAAAATGTAATAAAGATTAGTGTGGCTCTCAGAGTAGGCTATTCCTTATCATCTCTCATCGCCTTAGTGGTGTGTTCTTTGTAAGTGTTATTGAAAGCTGTACTTATGGAAAAAAACAGAGAGACGAGCTAGCCATTGTCAAGAATTCCAAACAAAGTATTGCTAAGCTCAGTTGGTCCCAGACAGAGCTGAAAGTCCCTATCAAAATCAGCAAACTCATCCAAACTTAGGCCTCAGTGACCTTTGTGGGGTTTTTTTCTTTGTTGGCCTCCATGTTTCTTATGCTTTTAATTTCCTATTTGGACAAATCTTGGTTCTTATCTGTGAAAAGAAAATGTCTTCTGCAGTTGTTTTCATTTCCTATGTCTTTATCTTTCCCCTCTAATAATTCTTATTCTTATCTCAGTTTTGTCCAATGGTGTTTTCATTCATTCCTATATTGTGAAGAACTTACAAATATTTGATACAGAACATTTCCTTGGACTGTGGTTATTTCTTTTTGCTATATCAATGATTAAAGTATTGGGGTCCCCTCCCCTTTGGCTCATTTACTGTTAAGGGCACATGACTGCCATAGTGGGAATATGGAGGTTGGAGAACCACTGGAGTCAGGTGTCTCCTTCCACTGTGTAGGTCCCATGGACCAAATGGAGGTCCTCAGGCTTGGTGGCAAGCACCTTTACCAGCTGTGCTTGGCATATTTGATAGATTATTCTTGTTTTTTTGTTGTTGTTGTTGTTGTTGCTTTTATTTGTTTATTTGGCTTATTTTGTTTTAAAAAAAAAAAAAGAGGAGAGGATGATGGAGGGCCAAGGCTGTGACTCAGTTTGTAGAGTGCTTGCCTAGTATACATGAAGCCCTGGGTTCAGTCCCCATCACGTCACAGAATTGGATGTGGTAAAACACAGCTATTACCCCTGTACTGCATTTGGGGGGGTGGAGGTAGTAGGATCAACAGTTGAAAGAAGGGCTGGGCTGCTTTTCAGTAACCAAGCATCTGTATGTGGAAAGGGATGAATTCTAAAATTATACTAAAGGGTCAGTGAGGTACCAACCAAATCACAGAATTGAAAAGTATCATGATCAAGTGAAATCTAATTGTCTGTAGCTAGCATCCCAAGTATGTTTGCTTATACAGACATCAATGAAACCCTTTTTAGGCATAATTATTGCTGTTATTCTCCTGGCTTTTTACCTTGTGTGTTGAACCTTAGGACATGTTCTCACAGTTGTCAATTTGTGCTGTAATGAGCACCTCTGTGTGTGTACAGAATTTGCTGAGTGGGTGGGAGTAACCTTGCATGTACTGGGAGAGGGTATGCTCTGAAGGGGTTTCTCTAAAGCAAGAAAGCAAAGCACAAAGTTTCCTTCTTCCACATCCAAAGGGGCCATCCAGATTTAGGGTGAGTTCCTATTTCAAATAATCCAGCCAAGGAGACCCCCCACAGGAATGCCCCACAGCTTTCGCTTTTGTTGATTTCGGCTGCAGCCAAGTTGAAAACCAAGATTAGCCATCACAGGCAGTATATCCTGATTTGGCGTGTTGATGGTTTTGCGACTTGGGTGAGCCCCCAGGAATAGTGCCAAACAACATGTACTTGTTGTGTTGCTCCTCAGAAGACTCTCCTGTGACACGCCCTTCCTATCCCTCAAATCTCTGTGGTTAACCTAGAAAAATCTCGCATTTCATCCTCATTTCACACTTACTTACTTTTGCATTTATTTATTTGGAGGGTGTGCACACATGCCATGGTGTATGTGTAAGGGTCAGAAGGCAACGTTCCTGAATGGATTCTCTCCTGCCGCATGGGTCCTGGGGTTAGAACTCAGGTATTCAGGCTTGGCAAATGCAACTTCAGCAACCAAACTCTGGTTTGTTTATGTATATTAAGACTCATCACCTCCACACCACTGCCTGAGTTCATTTACAACCTACCTCTTCTGTTAGAAGGTAAGATTTAAGACAACAGAGGCTTCTATTGCTACTTTCAGACAACCCCCTTTTCTAACATGACATCTGGTGTGAGACAGGCATTTAGTGCAATAGATAATGAATGAAATGAGATTTCTTTTGAATGAACATTGTGTCTCTCCCTTGCTCTCAAGCAGAGGAGTTTGTGAATAGTTCTGTAATCCCAGGTCCTTAAATCAGCAGTTCTCAGCCAGGGGATTGAACGACCCTTTCATGGGGGTCACCCAAGACCATCAGAAAAAAGATATTTACATTGTAATTGATAACAGTAGCAAAATTGCAGCTATGAAGTAGCAAACAAAATAATTTTATGGTTTGGTCACCACAACATGAAGAATTGTATTAAAGGGTCGCATTAGGATGGTTGAGAGCCACTGCCTTACCTGGAGTCTTGGAAATGGGAGGGGCTCAAGTTAACTTTCCTCACTTGTGTTTCTCAGGTATCAATGGGAAGTAGATAATGCTTCTGCTCCTGGAGTTCAGGGGAGATTCATGGTTTCTGATGGCTAAACAGGGACCCAAAACAGAGGTGAATTTGGGGCCAGCAAGATGACTCAGTGTGTCTGCCTCCAAGTCCAATGATCTTAGTTCAATTCCCAGACTCCACACGGTGAAAGACGAAAACCAACTGACTTCAACAAGTTATCTTCCGATCTCCATACATGTCATGGAACACACTCACAAACATACACTGCAATAATGTAATAAAAATATTTTCCTAAAAGCCAATATTTGTTTTATTTTGCAATGACCCTGTCCAAAAATCTTTTTTGGTTGTTTCTTTCCCAAGTACTATCACTGAGCAAGAGACTGCTGAGCCCATCCCCCAGTCAGGACACTTGGCCCTGAGCCTCTCAAGAGCCCTCATCCTCAGTCCTTGCAGGGGCTTGTTGCCATGGAAACTGCACCCAGCGTTTCCATGGAGAAAGAGCTGCAGAGTCTGGAATTTTCCAGGTTCTAAAGGTGAATGGATATTTGCTTGAAAACAACTTTGCACCTAGGCTGTCCTTAATGGTAGCTGCTGGCCACTCATAGCAATTGGCCTCTTGAACAGCTGGCTTCTCTGAACAGAAGCATGCATCCATCAAAACACACACACTAAAAAACTTGTTTTTGAAATAGTTGTCACAATTTCATATTGATCAAGTGTATGGTTTCTGTTTTTAAAGTTTAATTTATTTTGTGGGTGCAGAGAGGTGTTTATATGCCATAATACACACGTGGAGATCAGAGGACAAGTTGTGGGAGCTGGTTCTCTCCTCCGTTGTGGGCCCTGGGGATTGCCATCAGGCTTGGCAGCAAGTGCTTTTACCTGCTGAGCCCTGTTGTTTTTAATTGGAAGGACAGAGTAATGGCATCCCTTTATGGCTGAAGCTTTCTCCCTGTTGATTTGGAATATTATAGAATATGTGCACATGAATAAGTGGAATAATTTTTTTGCTGGTATAATTTTGGAGGTTTTGTTTACTGTCTTGTTTTTTGTCTTTTTTTCTTTTCATTTTTGAGACATGGTCTCCTGTAACCCAGACTGGACTCAAATGCACTACACACAGTCTGTTACTTTTGAACTTCTGAACTTCCTGCCTCCACTTGCTGAGTGCTATGATTACATGATTACAGGTGTCACCATACCTAGTAATACTGGGTATTGAACTCGGGGCTTTATGAATGCTAGGCAAGTACTCTATCAACTGAGCTACATCCCCAAGCTCTACTTTAAATTTTTTTTAAAGTGATTGTAACTGAATGTCTATAATTGCAGTCTCTGGGAAGTAGAGGCAGAAGGATCCGGAGTTCAGGGTCATCCTTGGCTACAGACAATTTCCAGGCCAACTTAGAGTAATGAGACCCTGACCTGCCTCCCACCCCAAAAAACCTAACAACAACAATAATGAACTTAATTAAATATGGTAGTCAATGGTCTTATAGATAAAATTTTAATTAGTGAATTAGGTGGGGTCCAGAAAATGTTCTATAAAATATTTTGTGTTTTGGATGAATGAAATTATTAAGTCCATAGCAAGCCCAAACTAAAGAATAAATACCAAATTAGTGAGAGTCGGAGAACAGGGCAAAGCATCATCAAACCAGGCACTTAGAAGAGACCACAGGAATTGACTACGAAGCTCCATTGGACCAGTGAACTAGAATTCCCAGCAGGCAGAGCTGAGTGCCCCTTTAGGTGAGGCTTCTAAATAAAGGAACAAACAGGATTAGAGAAGGCATCAAGTCAGCCATTTACATGCATCCATAAGAAACTGACTGGGGAAGCCGAGGAAGGTAGTTCCTGGTTGAGGGTTCTCTCTTTCCAGGACTGAGCTTCCCATGTCTGAACCTCTGGTTCATTTGTAGGCACTTTTACATCACAGGATTAAACAGTAATCATCCTGCTGTCCTCAAGGGCACATGTTTTTATTTTTTGCCTGTTTTGTTCTCTTTCCTCCCTTTTACAGAGTTGGGGGCCAGCCTAGCCTCAGACAACAGGCCTTGGTAGACACTTTGAGACAAACATGCTTGGGTCTGAAATGGGAGGGGCCAACTCCAATTCCAGAGCCAACTTCGCAGTGAGCTCAAGTGGCTCATGTCATTTACCAGTATGATCTTCATTACAGAGACAAATGACATTCCTCAGTGCAGACATCTGATCCCTTTTCTGTGTTCGCTTTTCAAAGGCACCACCAGCCTCTGGCTTTAAAATGCTGCGTTACACTGCAGCATGCAGCCAACATCCCACTTGCGCATGCGTTTTGTGTAGCAACTTCTGATTTTCTACCCTCATCCACAGGCTCATAATATCTCCCTGAGATATTCAAGCCTTCCTGAGTTTCTTGTTAACCCTGTACTGGATACAGAATGGTTGGTCAGAAGTGTATGTGTGTAGGCCTGGATGTTCCTTGCTAAAAAGGCTTCTCAGAAAGACTATGCCTGTTCTCTCCACCAAGCTCCATCTAAAGGGGGTCTGACTTCCCTTCACCTCTGCCAACTCTGCCAGTTGAGTTTTCCTCTGGTAGGACAATGACAGTTTGTTACTGGAGGTGTTTAGTTTTGTATAAAAGCCTGGCTTTGGGAAGCCTGGACAAGCCAGATTCTGTCACTGTGCTGGCTAGCTTTGTCAACTTGACACAAACTCAAATCACAAGGAAGAAAGTCTCAATGAGGGACTGTCTATATTGAGTTGGCCTGTGTCTGTGAAACGTTGCTTAATTAAGTTAATTAATGTGGAAGACCGAGCCACTGTGGGTCCATTCCTTAGGCAGGGAATTGGATTCGAGTGAAGAAAATGAGTTGAACAAGCTCAGTCCACATGCAAATAAGCATACATGCACTTCCTGTCCTGGACTGTGGATGAGATGTGAGCAACTGCTTTAAGCTCTTGCCACCCTGACTTCCCCACCATGGTGGGATGCACTTTGAACTGTGAGATGAGATAAATCCTTTCTTTCTTAATTTGCTTTTGTCAGAGAGTTTTATCACAGCAACTGGAAAGGAAACCAAAGCAACTCACTGAGCACTTTCCTCTCCTCTCCTTCCCTGACTATTACTGTACTTTCTGCCAGTTAAACAAGTCTGGGTACCATGTATAAGTGAAATCATGCAGAGTATATCTTTTCATGTGTGTGACTAGCTACTTTCCCTTTGCAGTAATGACCCCAGGGTTTACCTGTACTGCATTGTCAGAGCTCCTGTTTACTCAGATGTGTGAATAGACTACATTTCACTTGTCTACATTGTCCTTGTTTTCTCTCTGTGGCTGTGGTAAAATAGACTGACTAAAGCTACTTAGACAAGAAAGGGTTTTGTTAAGCTCACAAGTCCAGGTTATACTTCCTCACCATGGGGGAAGTTGAGGCAGGAACTGGAAGCAGATGGTCACATCACACCCACAGTCAAGGGCAGAAAACAAAGTTATGCATAATGCTAGCACTTAGCTCCATGTCTACAGGACCCAGCCCATGGTACTGCCCACATTCAGAGTGGGTCTTCCCACCTCAGTTTATCCAACTGAGAAAACCCCTCACCAGCATGCCTACATGCCAACCTGATGCAGACCGTCTCTCGCTGAGAGACTTTCTTCTCAGGTGATTCTACATTGTGTCAAGATGATAGGTTAAAAATAACCATCTCACCATTTACAGCATAGATACTGGGTCTGCTTCTACCTTTAGGCTTCAAACGCTGCATCATGTGTAGAGTGCAAGGCCTGGAGTGGCTCAGGCTTCACATCTTGGCTTCAAGCTCCAGAACCCATGTGAATGCTCAACTCCACAAAAGTCTTCCCCTGACCCTCACATGTGTCATAGGTGTGGGTGAACAACACACACACACACACACACACTAAATAAAATGCATATTTAAAAATACCCAACCAATAGGTTAGAGAATCTGCTCCTTTTTCTCAAAAGTTGTATTTTTTCTCTCTCAAGAATTCCTATTTCAGATTCTTGGAGTAGTTAACATTTTTAATTTAACATTTTAATATAATATTTTAATTGATTTTTTGAGAATTTCTTACATGCATACAATGTATTTTGATTATGTTCGTCTTTCTCTCTCTTCCTGCTAATTAACTCCTTTTAGATCTGTTCCCCCATCCCATTTTCTTATCCCTTATTTTATTCTTTTAGCCCACTGATTCTAGTTTTGTAGGTCATGTACTCAAAGGTGTGAAACTATCTATTGGAACATGATCATCCAAAGAACTTACCAGGATGTTTAGCTTTTGGACCCACTTTCAGTCTTTGGGATGTGATGGAATTCTTTAGGTTACCCAGTCTGACAGTTTCACCCAGTGGGCTGTTCATTCCTATTCATGATACAAGCTTCCACATTCCAACCTTGTAGGTTTTATGTAATCACAATGAATACCACTCTATGCCTGTTAATTTGTGGATTTTTTCTTGAATAAGTCTTTCCCTCCTAGTGGTCATGGACAAATTCTCCTCCAAAATTCAATGTTGCAAATGAGAGCTCCGACAAAAAATGCTCACCATGGTTCCACTCTCAAGAACTCTAGTCTTCATTAAGATCCCGATTCTGTTTAGGGAAGGGGCTGGACTGGGTCTGAATTGCGACAGGGCTGATTGGGATCGAGAAAGTTTCTAATTGTTCTGTTCTGAAGACAAGCATTTCCAAACCATAAAAGCAGTCCACATTACCAGCTCTGTCCTTCCATGCCTGTCTTCTGTAGCTTTTCAATTCGTTTTCTTTTGGGAGGAGTGGGGGTGAGTGGGTAGGGGTGAAATGCTGGCTGCCTCATCTTCTGATGTCCGTGTTTCAAAGCTGGTGCTATTGCATGCTTTCTCACACATTTCAGATTCCTGCACACAGTCCCTGCCAGGCTCAGGCAGTGATTCATAAACTCAGATTACAACCCAAGCAGAGACCATAGCTGGGAAGATGAGAAGAATTACAGCTTTTTTTGTGTGTGTTCTTTCTGTCTGTCTCATAAATCTATGCACATATATTCAAAGTAATCATTTGCATTTCCTACAAGCAGTATGTGTAAGACTCAAAATATAGTATCAATGAATCCCAAAGGAAGGCCCCAGAGGCAGCCACTCTCTACCCAGAAAACAGGCCACCCCTCAATCTCCATACTTGTATAGCAAAAAGAACTGTTGCAGTGACTTAAGCAGAAAAGTGAGTCATAATTGCCTCTAGGACCTGTTACTCCTTAGGGGCAGGAATCACTTATATTACATAAATATAATATAAATTCCTAAGCATATACATATGTAAATGAATATGTGGGGTAGAGCGGTGTGTGTGTGTGTGTGTGTGTGTGTGTGTTGTGAGGGAGGGAAGGCACACCAATAATCAGTGGTTCTCTAAATATTTACCCGTATTCCCATAGACTTGAGCTGCCCTAAGCCTGGGTCAGGACGCTTCTGTCAATCAACTTGGAAATTCAGAACTGGTCAAAACTGAAAATGGGGTACTGTTGGGTACTTGTTGGAAAGATTTGAGAGCCAGAAGGTGAGGAGTGGCTGTAACACAGCTGCCATAGTTGCAAACACATAGCAGCTGTGGCTGCCTCACAAACCTAAAAGTTAGAGGGGGCTCACTGCCAAGAAGGATGGGGTCGAATGGAAGGAGGATAATAGTGGATAACGAGTGTGAATGTGGCCACAGCACATGTGCAGAAATTTCAGAAAAAAATAAAGAACAAAAGCATCACTTGGATGCCTGTTAAAATGTAGATTCTTGGCAGGATATGGTGATACACACCTTTATCTTAACACTTGGAAGGCAGAGGCAGGTGGATTTCTGAGAGTTCAAGGTTTGTCCAGGTCATCCAACCAGCATTACACAGTAAAGTGAGGGGAAAGGGGGAGAATTCAGGGTCTTGGGCCCCATAGGGACAGTCCATGAGAAACTCTTAAAGTAGCATCTCTCAACCTGAGGGACATGACTCCCCACAGAAGTCACATATCGGATAGCCTGCACATCAGATATTTACATTATGATTCAGAACAGTAGAAAACTATAGTTGTGAAGTAGCAGTGGAAATAATTTCATGGTTGGGGTCACCACAACATGAGGACCTGCATTAAAGGGTTACAGCTTTGGGAAGGTTGAGAACCACTGTTGTAGAGGCTCTCTTGCACAGTGTGCACACAGTATGGCACTTAGCTCCCTAATCTTTTTTTCTTCTACCTCAGCCTCAGGAACATCAGATCCTCTCCCTGTAACTGTCCCTGGGTATGTGTGTTATTTTCCCATAACAAGAAACTGACAACAGGATGCAGATATCTATTCTAGATAAGACTGATTTTGAAATAGCTCTTGGGGGTGACGAAGGGCTTGAACCTACCATGATACCCTCCCCACCTCTGTACTAAAACATCTCAGCCTTAAGAACTCTCTGTTCTCCTCATTTACCTGCTCTGGGTGATGGATACAAGCTCAGGCTGTTGTCATGGAAACCTCAGCTCAGGAGAGATGGAGAGGGGCCCCCTAGGAAAGAGCTTCTGAGCATGGAATTTTCCAAGCTCTGAAAAATAAATAAATATGCACAGTTCATAAAGCAGCCCAGCTCAGCGTATGCCCCACCTCCAATTTTAGTAAAATGTTCCTGTTGACTAAAAAAAAAAAGAGTCTGGGGAAGAAAACTCATCATTTTGTTTTCTGTATGATTTCAATTTTTTTCTTATGGATCTCAAGAGAAATAATTGATGTCTATGAATGAGAAGAGAAAGATGGATTTTCTAGAATGTGGGAGGGGCAAGGAAGTCAAGCTGAGTTGTCATATAAGTTGTGGCTGTTGGTAGCAATAACGTCAGAGGTGTTGCAGATTAGAGGATCATAGCAATTGTCTTAGTGTCACTTTTGTTGCTGAGATAAGACACCGACAAAGACAACATAGGCTACTGTTTGTTGAGGGAGGAAGCCAAGGAGCTGCTCACATCACATCCACAGCTTGGAGTAGAGGGAAATCAATGCATGCATGCTATTGCTCAGATAGTTTTCTCTACTATTATATGGTCCAGGGACCCAAACCAGAGAACGGTATCGTTTAAGTCCTCTCAACATAAACAGGAGAATCCTCACGGACATGCCCCATAGGGCAACCTGATCTTGGGTTGTGTTATGTTAACAATTGTAACAAACCACTATCTCAAGTTACAGGCTGGCTGACCTGTCAACAGCGGAAATGGGTTTCTCACAGGCTGCAAGGCCAAGCTGAAGGCGTGAGAACACTCAGCCTTTGGTGTCGACAGATGATGGAAAGGGCAAGGCAGCTCTCTGGAACCTTTTTTTTTCAACAGTTTTATTCACTCAAAATTATTTATTTGAATTTATTTATTTGTATGTGAGTATCCACACACATGAGTGAAGCTCTGAGGATAACTTCTGAGAATCAGTCCTCTCTTTCTATCACTTGGGTTCTGGGAATCAAACTTGGGTCATCAGGTTCAGACAGCAAACACCTTTAACCACTGAGATGTCTTGTCGGCCCCATACATTTTTGAATTGGCAAATTGCATGATACATATTTTTGATATGTAACATAATTTTTAAAATAGGTATAGATTAAATGAGATGGCCACATTAAGCTAATTATGTATTACCTTTCTCTGTGTGTATGTGTGTATGTATTAAGAACACTTAAAATCTACCCTACATTTTAGTGTGTCTCTCTATGAACAATGTGCCATGGCACTTGTGTCTAGGCTGCAGGACACCTTTTGGGAGACCATTCTTGCCTTCTACCTTGTTGAAGCAGGTTCTGTCTTGTTTCTGCTATGTACTCTGGGCTTAACTGATGCTCAGGCTTCCTGGTAATTCCTTCTTTACCTCCCATCTCTCTATAGGATTACAAGCATATATCACCATGACTAGTTTTTCAGCTTAGTTGGGTTTTGTGGATTGAACTCTGGCCAGCACTTTTCCAACTGATATATCTCCCCAGCTTCCAAAACTACATCATTAATAGACACTTACCAATTGTATATACTTGTGGGGAGATTACGTGTGACATTTCAATGCCTGCACATGATGAGTATGTTTATTGCCTAGGACTAGGTCTTTTTTATAGAGATATTCATCTTTTTTTAACTTGTGTGTTTCCTCTGTGTGTGTGTTGCATGCACGAGTGCATATGTACACGTGTGTGCAGCACCCTCAAAGTCCAGAAGATAGTGTCAAATCCCTGCAGACACCCAAAATGAGTGCTGGGAATTGAACTGGAGTCCTTTTCAAGAACAGCAAGCACTGTAACCACTGAACCATCTCTCCAGCTTCCTTGTCCCATTCTTTATGTATGAAGGTTTTCCCAACATATAAAACCTTCAATTTTCATGAAATCAAATTTATATTATTTCTTATTTTGTGGTCATCAACTTTCCTAACAAGTGTAGCAAAACCTTCTGTATTCCAGGGTTTCATTTTTTTCCCTTTGTTGCTTTGTAGGTGAATCTGTGCCTACTGTGTGTGTGTGTATATAAGAGAGAGAGAGAGAGAGATGTGGAGGTCAGAAGACAACTTTGTAGAATTCGTTCTCTCCTTCCACATTTGCATGGGTTCCAGGGATTGAACTCAGATCATCAGGCTTACCCAACTCTAACTACTGAGCAATCTTACCCTCCCAGGACTAACCTCAGTATAGAGGAAGAAAAATGCCCTTCATTTTCATTTCATGAATTTGAAGAGGAGGCCATGAGACTATTCTCTTGCCTCAAAGACTGCTTTCCCTACTCAGGCAAAACTCTTAGATGAAATGTTCAATAGTAGCCACCGAAACTCTCCATTATCCAGAGTTTGTCCTGTAGCAAGTATTCAAGGCTGTGGCACAAACAGATTTATCATGCATAAAGATGTAAGTGTGACATTAGAAGTGTTATGGTTGTGTGACATTAGAAGTGTTATGATGTGATGATGTATTTAAAACCTTGTTTTTACACAAAATCATTATTAAAATTAATCTTGTCCATTTATTTTAATACCAAATTAAAATAGTGGTTAGCAACACCCACAAAACTATAAATGTCTAGCAGAAAATTTAAACCAAGTTTGATCCCCAACTCTGAATAAGCTATGCCTGTAATCCCGGCAATTGGGAGTTTGGAGGCAGGAGGATCAGCAATTCAAGTTTATATACAGGTACAAAGCAGGTTAGGGGCCAGGCTGAGTTATATGCAACCCTTGTTCCAAAAGAAAAACAAAAAAGAAATTTAAAATAATTCACATAGGCTCGAATTATAATCCTACCAGACATGGTTACTCTTGGGTTCTTCAAGAAGACATCCAGTAGTGTGGGGAAGATTTGAACTTAACCTAAATAAATAGAAAAGGAATTTCAGTGGTCGAAGCCTCTCTGACAGGAGACTCTCAGTCTTTCAGAAATAGTTTCAATGTCAACATCTGGTCCAGGTGCCAGATAAAACTTTGGTTCAACCCACCTCGGAATTTTTCCCCCTGATTAATTGCGTGGACTGAAATCCAAGCAATATATACATGCCGCCATCCAGCTCAGGAAGAGACTAGCTTTCTCGGAAAGAGCACAACCCAGCCAGTGTTCAAGGCACCTCTGTTTCCAGGTCATAAAAACATATTTTTAAATTTTTCTATTTATTATTAGTAGTAGTATGCGTGTGTGCGTGTGTGTATGTGTGCACACACACACACTCTAGCAAACAGCACAGTACCTATGTAAAGATCAGAAGACAGCATTTGGAAAATGGTTTCCTCTTTCTACCTTGTTGAGACAGGGTCTCTCTCTGGGAGCCCCATGCTTCTTTATCCCCCAACACACACACACACACACACACACACACACACACACACACACACACACACAAGCACCCAGTACAGAACTTTCAGTCACATGAGTATACACAGACAAGCCAGAAGAAAGAACCAAAGTAGTTTTAGAAATGACAGTCTAGCCTCATCCAAGCACTAGAAAAAAGTACTCTTTGCTAACAGTGTGGAGTACAGAATTGTGCCATGGAGTCTCTCTTCTTTCTCTCTGTAGAGTCTTGGTTCCTTTGTCTCCATCTCTATTCTCTCTAAGTGTGCTGGGATTAGAAATGCATGTTACCCCATTCAGCTTGATTACATGGGATCTGCATCTTGAACTTGGGTCATCAGGTTTGTGCAGCAAGCACTTTTACCACACAGAGCCAGCTTGCCAGCCCGCTAAACCATAAAACCATTAAGCATTGGAAACTCAACTCTTAGTCACTGAGCCATCTCTTCAGCTCCAGTCCTTGGCTTTTGAGACAGGACTTAATTGTATACCTCAGACTGGCCTTGAATATAAAAGATCCTCCTGGTCTACCTCCAAGTGCTGCGATTAGAGGAAGGGGCAATGCTGTACCTAATATAATCCAACTTATATTTTAAAATTATTATTTATATTTATCTGTATATATGTATCTGCATGGGTGTTTGTGCACATGACCATGTGGGTGCCCGAAGAACCTAGAAGAGGTCATCATGGCGTGGAAGTCAGGGCTCTAGGAACTGGAGTTTTGTACATGAGTGCTGGGGAAGTGGACTCAGCTCATCAGGCTTGGGCAGCAGGCATTTTTACTATTGAGCTATCTTCCCAACTCCACAATGAATCTCTTAGAAAAACACATCAAATGTGTGTTTGCATGTATACACACGTCTATATTTGTTATAGTCAATGTTTCCTGTCCAGCCAAGAATGCCATAAAAAGTTATCACAGACAATAGCTTAAATGATGGAAAAAGTTTCACAGGAGGTTGAAGTCTAAGGCTAGGCAGAGGCAGGGCTGATCCCCTCTGAGGCCCCTCTCCTCAGCTGGCTGCCCTCTCCCTGTGTCCTTACACGGACTCTGTGCATTTCTGTGTCTAAATTTCCTCTTTTCTTATGAAACCACCAGTCCCTATTGGGTTAGGGCCCAGCCTAATGACTCCATTTGACCTTAATTACCTCCTTCAAGTTCTTCACATACAGGAATAGTCTGAGGCAGGGGAGCTCAGAAATTCAACATGTGATTTTGGTGAGAACAGAGTGAGGGTGGGAGTTGAGAGCGTAGGGGTAGGCACAACTCAGTTGGCACAGGGTTTTTTTTTCCTTTTTTTTCCAGAAAGAAAACCTGAAGGATATGAAATGGTGGGGTTGTGTAGCAGTAGAAAGACCTCCTAAGAAGACGAAGGAGCCTTGGCTTGGCTCTGGGAAGGAAAAATGTTCTTCTGACATTTCACTGATCCAGTGGAAAAATGGAACGCCCAACCTCTGTTCAGCTCTGTCTCTGTGTGCCTCATTAATTCCCTAGAAAGAACTTCTGGAAGTCAAGTTACTGGGTCAAAGGGGATGAAAGGGTCTCATGATTTGCTTGGATTAGTAAATTTTATTCCTTGTCAGGAGGCTCAGCCTTAATCTCTGTGTATTTGTTGTTGAATTTTCATGTGGCCACTTTTAATGGGCAAATGAACATTTTGTTATTTAAAAAGTGACACTAGACATAAATTTTTAGATGATTATCTTGTATTTTCACTCATGATAACATTTCTCTGTTATTTCTTGAAGACTTTGTTAGATGTGGTAGAATTGTACCTATAATTCCAGCACTCAGGAGATGGAGGCTAGAGGAGCAGGAGTTCAAAGTTATCCCTGGTTACACAGTGAGTTCCAGGCTAGCCTGGACTACAGGATAGAGATTTTGTCAAACAAAGAAGAAAAAATGGTAGAACTTAGATACTGAAAGTTTTCTGTGTCTGGACAGTGTAACCAGCTGTCAGAAACAAATATATCTTTATTTCAATCCCATTTTAAAGTTTTTATTTTTGATAATTTTATACATGTATCCAATTAGATATGTCTACCTCCTCCTATTTCCACCCCTCACACTTCCTACGTATCATCCTGAACACACACCTCCCCACTTTAAGCCTTTTTTTTTTGGGTAACCCACTAAGTCCAGTTAGTACTGTCCATATGTTCATGTTGTGGGGCCATCCACAGGAACATGGAAAAACCAACAGTGGCCACATCTTCAAAATAAGAGCAACTCTCCCTCCCACAGTAACTATCTATTGCTAATAGTAAGAGGTGGAGCTGAGAGATCATCTAGGTCAAGTAGGCTTGGATTTTGGCTGTTTTGACCTTGTGCAGGTCTTGTGTAGATTAGGTACACTTGCTGTGTTCCTGAGTGTGATGGCCACATCACATCCAGAAGACAGCACTTCACAGCATTCCTCTCCATCCTCTCGTTTTCAGCATTCTTTCTGTTGCTGGGATAAAATGTCCTGACAAGAAATACCTTTTTTCTTGAGAAAGAGTATTGCAATTCCAGATCACAGTTCATTACTGTGGAGGCTTTCCAGTGGCAAGAGCCTGAGAAAGCCAGTCATATCACATTCACAGTCAAGAGTGGAGAGAAATGAGTGCATGCATGCGTATATGCTTGTTTGGTACCTGGCCTTGGAGCACTAAGTCAGGTTAAGTGGTGACGCAAGGTCAGAGCTCAATGAAAATGATGTTGGGGATGAGTGCTCACTGTTCATAAACTCCCATATGAAAGATATGACACTCTCCTAGGAGTTTGTTTATATCTTCAGGGATATGGAAGTCCCACCCCTTCTTGAGGATCTATAAACTGTTAATGGGAGAGAGACATTTTCCTCAATGGGTTAGGCACTAGTAAGTTGCTCATATTCCTGTGAATAATCCTCCACTCTTGTTTGTATAAGTAATGCTAGCTAAATTCATTGCATTGCACACACACACACACACACACTCACACACACACACACACGGACACAAAAGTAGAAGGAAGGAATGTTGAAGAGTTGAGAAGAGAAAAGAAATCAGTGGGAATGAGAGGAGGACAGGTGGGATTCACGGGGTGAGTACTATTAAAGTACAGTGTAAGTGTGTGAAAATGTCATAATGAAATCCATTCTTGTCTATATCACGTATATGCTAATTAAATAGAACTAGGGTTAACTCACCTAGGAGAGAGCTAATATATACCTGGGAGAGAATGAAACAGCCCCAGGCCTGGGTGGGAAGATGAAGTCTTTGGAGTAAGGATGCCCTCAGATAAGCCTTGTTCATACCAGTCTCCTCTCTTTCCCAGTTTCAGTCTTTGTTTTATATAAAGACGTGTGTGATGTGCAAGTGTAAGTGTATTTGTGTTTGTATGTGCTTGGGTGTGGTTGTGTGTGCTCATGTATGAACCTGTATGTGTGTGAAAGCCAGAGGTTGACAATGAGCATGTTCTAACATTGGGTTTCCATCCTTATACATTGGATCTCTCACTCGAACCCAGAGCTCACCAGTTCAGCTAGTCTGGCTGAGCAGCCTACTTGAGGGACTCTCTGCATCCTCAAGTGTTGGGATTACAGGCAGGCTACTATGCCCAGCCAGCATTTTCACGAGCTCTGGGTATCCGAACTCTGGTCCTGATGCTTACAAGGCAAATGCCTTACCCTCTGAGCCATCTACTCTGAGCACATCTACCCTGTGCTCAATCTTCAATGCAGTTCTCAGTCTGCAAGGATCTGTTCTGGTAGGTACCAAGTAGCATCTGTGATTTTGCATTTCTTACATGTCCAGAGGGCAAAGCCCACTGATTCTGTTAAGAATCACTGATTCCTGGGTTGCTGTCAGTTTCATCAAGGCCCCGGGAGCCCTCAGCAAGCCAGGATGGTGGTACCCACTGCCTCAGTCCAGGACAAGCCTGGGTGGTGGGCCAGCCTGCTGGGTGGTGCTGAGGGCTTGGCCTACGCTTTAGCAGGGAGTTCCTTGTCAAGACAGAAGCTCACAACATAGTGGCTGTTTACCACTTTGTTCTCAGCTTTGCTCTACTTGGCTGAACTTTTCTCCTGATGGACATCGCATTTGCTCCTTCTCGTGTAGGGACAAACTCGGATTCTCTCCAGCTGGACAGCTTCTGGCTATTTCCAGACACGTTGCCACACAACCTCTGTGTCAGGTCAGGTCTCGATGATTGCACTGGTGTGAACTTGTTTACTGTCTCAGCACTGCTTGAAGCATAGTCTCTGGAAGCTTCCTGTCCACTCTTGAGAAATCACTGCCCATTAACCATCTGAACTCATTTTTATTAGAAAAGTTTTAATTTATTTATATTTTTATGTGTGTGTGTGTGAGAGAGAGAGAGTGCATGTGTGTGGTTGCAGCACACATGTGGATGTCAGAAGACACTTTGCAAGGGTCAGTTCTCTCTCTTCTACTAACCTGGTCCCGAGGATCAGAAGCAGGCCATCAGACTTGGTGACAAGCACTTTTTCCACTGAGCCATCTCACTGGCCTCGGGTCCTTCTGGAGCTATCACAGCCTAGCCTTGTCTGCTCCCCATGAGGACACAGATGAGCATTTCGTTAATCAGGAAGAATGGAGCTGGGTGTGGTGGACCAGATAAAATCCTCGTAGTCAGAAAGATGAGGGGAAGGATCGCTAATGGTGTGAACCAGCCTTGGCATAGAATAAGTTCTAAACCAGCCCCTGCTACAATGTGAGATGTTCTCTCAAACATAGGCATGCACTTGCCCTTAAGCGCGTGCGCACGCAATCAAAACTCAAAACCAAGAAACTAAAAGGAGAAAAAAACATGGTCAAAATATATTGTGTGAAAAAAATTAAAACGAAGAACAAAAAGAAGAAAAACATGAAAAACCAAAATAAAACTACAAAAATAATAGAGATTTGCCTATAATCTGAGAGGTTGAAGCCAGCCTCAGCTACATAGAAATTTTAGGCTAGCCTGGACAATGTAAGATTCTGTCTTAGAAAACCAAAATTAAAAATCTGTATGGTGGAAACCATCTTATTAATCTTGATAGAAAACAGCTAATATTCTATTTATACTTAAAACATGGACACACACTAAATAAAAAAAAGCTGAAAAAGAGCCAGGGAAGTGCATGCCACCAAGGCTGATGAACTAAATTTGATCTCTGAGACCCACATGGTGGAAGGAGAGAATCAGTTTCCCAAAGTTGTCATTTGACCTTGATGCTTTGGCAGATAAACACACACACACACACACACACCACTGTAATTTAAATATTTTTAAAAATATTATATGTACATGTTCATGTATGTGAGTATGGTTGAATGTGCAAGTGTGTGTGAAGGTCAGAGGTCAACATCAGTTGTTATTAGATGTGGCCTTCACTTATCACCTTATTAATTTTTGCATGTATGTGTGTGTGTGTAGTGTGTGTTTACATGTATATATGCTCTCACCTGTGCTGGCAAATATGTGTGTGTGCATATAGAGGTAAGATTCTGATGCTAGGTGTCTCTGATAGTTCTCCACTGTATACACTGAGGCAGTGTCTCTCATTTGAAGCCATTGCTTGCTGTTTAGGCTAGCCCAGCTAGCTTTCTTGCTTTAGGTCTTTTTTTGTCTTTGCATCTCCATTGCTGAGGTTGAAGGCAGGTCTTCGGACTCACCTGGCATCTACATGAGTGCTAGAAAACCAAGCTCCCATGGTCTACCCACTAAGTCATCTCTCCATCTGTCTACCTTAGTTTTTAAGCCAGGCTCTTTCACCAAACCTCAAGCTCACCAACTGGGCTCTATTGACTGACCAGCAAACCCCACACCTTCTCTTATCTCTGCCTCCCCAGTGCTGGGACTGCTTCCCCAGTGCCATGAACCACCATTTCTGGCTTTTACATGGGTGCTGGTGCCTGAACTCAGGTAACATAGGAAGAACTTCCCCAAATGAGTCATTTTCCCAGCATTTTTAGAGACATTATTGATAGTCAAGACTAGAGACAGAGGATGTCACTGGCATCTAATAAGTAGAATAAGGCGTCTGATAAATATATTAGGTTGTACAGTACAGCCTTCCCCACGACAAAGAGCAGTCAGACCAAATGCCAGTGCTGTCAAACCTGGGGCACATGATCAGGAGCATAGCAATTCTATTCCCGGGTGTGCATTCTCTGGCACAGGTCCCCTGCTTCCATCATATATAACAATGTTCATAGCATTACTTATTCACCAGGATCTGTGGATTGATTGTCTCCCATGTGTCTGGCACTGGTCTCGATGGGGGCTGTTTGTATTTCTTATACCAAAAGGGGAGGGATAGGGCAATTAATGTTTATTGACAAAACAATGAATAAATCTTTGTGCTGATGCAACTATATATACGAGTAAGCCCACTGTAAGCCAAAGATACAAGGAATACAACTAACTCACTAAACACGGGACTTAGCAGCACACCATGCTGTGGAATATCAACTGCTTCCTGAAATGATTGAGGAACTGTAGGTTGATCCCATACTTAGCACCACAGGAGAATATGGTTGGGTGCATTGTTAACTATTATGAAGAATTTCTTCCCTGGGACCATCTACCCCCTCCACATAAGGCCACATGGCACACCAAACTAAGAGACCATCAAATTAACCCTGTGGAACCAATGAGATTCTCGGGCTCACCTATAGAGACCCCAAAGCAGCCACACTGGAAAGCACCCTCTCAGTGTATCAGACACCTTCCCTATTGTCACATACAAAAAGCACCTTTTCAGCTAACCTTCCCAAGGGCATACATACTTGATGAAGCCACATGTGGAGAGGTCAGAATTACACACTAAAATCTGGGAGGAATGGCTGGAGCATCCAGTGAAATCCCACTGCATTCTTCTCTGGGGAACAGCAGCACTCTGCAGGCCCATTTGTGATACCTGCTGCTGATAGGAACATTGATGTGACAAAAACAGCAGCTATTCTGCTTTGAAGATAGAATTCAGGAAAGATGAAAAATTCAAAGCTTGAAGAACAGTTTTGTGGTTTTTTTGTTTGTTTGACTGTGTATGCCTTTTGTGCCTTTGCAAAGTTGTTTCATTTAAAATAGTATAAAGAAGACCATTGTAAGTTGGGACCCATGAGCACATTTATACATTTGGTCCTTCTTGAAGATCAAGAATTGTAGGAGTCCATATAAATAGATCTCAGCCCATCAAGAGAATGAGCACACTGACTAGGGGCAGACCCTGGCAGCCAACCTCCTGCCCAGCTGGTGGAACCCTTGGGTGGAACTGGCTTCTTTCTTCAAGAGTGTCCATCTTTGTATTGTTGCTGTGATTTTCTGTAACAAAGCAGTCCACAGAAGGGCCTGGATGAATGCAGCTGAATGGTGATTCATGCTGGGTGTGCTGGATCATACCTGTTGTCATATTCCTCTTTGGCTAAGGCAAAAAGATTGTGAGTTCAATGTCAGCTTCGGGTGTACAGTGAGACCTTATCTAAAAGTAAAAGGGAGGTTGGCGACATATTTCAGTTCTGTAAAGGAGAAAAACATCTCCCAGGACATCTGTTGAGTGGAGCCACTTTTTGTTTATTTGTAACAAGGCCTCACATAGTCCAGGCTAGCCTAGAACATTTTATGAAGCTGATAATGACCTGAAATTCCTATTCTCCTGCCTCTGCTCCCTGAGTGCTAGGATTACACATTCGCAAGACCACATCCAGTTTATGTGGTACTGGGGCAGCAAACGCAGGGTTTCTTGAATGTTAAGCAAGCACCCTGCTGACTCTTCAGATCCCCACCACTTCTCTCAGCAAACATTTATTATTCACCAAGGGTGTACTTGCCTGGTGTTTGGAAAACCACCCATCCCCTCCTCTGCACCTCCTAATACCCAAAACCTCTCTCCAATATATCAGAGCCTGGAAAATTTCAGTCCAGTCCTTCATTTTCCCCTGGACCAGCTTCTGTTTCCATGACAACAGCCTGAGCCCTTTTCAGTTCCCTGGACCAGGTAATTATTCTGAGAGAGAGAAAAAAAAATCAGAGCAGTTATGTGGGTATGGGAAAGGTTCCAACCTGTAACTATAGCCCAGGTCTGTGTGAGACTGTTTAGACTCTTCATGGGCATCTTTGAATGACAACTTTGCAAGACATCACACATAGATTCTTCCTAGGATCAACTGAGCCTAGCTAGACCCCACTGGAGCACAGCTCATATGTCTGACATCAATTGGCTCCCCTTTTTCCTTAGCCCAGATCATAGATATTTAATTTCTGTTGGGAAGAGGTATTTGTTCAGCCTTTATCATGTGCAGTTAGACATATCTCGATACTCTTGGACAGTTTGTGCTCCTGTCTCTCCACTGATGTCCCTTTGTCCATGCTGGAATCTCCTGTGGTGTTTCCAAGGCCATCTCCTTGCTGATCTCTCTCCCTCAGCATTTCAAGCCTTTGAATTTTCCTTTGAGGATCCTTTGAGCATATATGTGAAGAAATACCTTCCCTGCTTATAAAAACCTCAACATATTCCTGTTTCTTTTTATAGCTAACTTTTTTTCTTTTTCTTTTTCTTTTTTTTTTTTTTTTGGCAGCAAGGTCTCATGTAGTCCAGGTTGAATTCAAACTTGTATGTAGCATAGGCTGACCTGCCTATTAAACTGCCTGATCTGTCTACTTCTACTCCTGAAAGCTGAGATTACCCACGTGTGCCATTGTGCCTGGTTTATATGTTGCCGAGGACTGAAACCAATGCTGCACGCGTGAGGACAAGCACTCTTCCAACTGAGCTACATCTACAGCCCTTGAAACATAACTCTTTTTCTTTTTAAATTTTATTTTCATTGTGTGTATGTGTGTGCACATGAGTGTCCATGCCTTTGGAGTCTAGAGGTAGGTGTTGGGTCCTCTAGGCTTAGGTTTAGGTTTAGGATTATTAGCACTTATGCACTGCCTGATGTGGGTTTTGACAATCAAAAGTAGGTCTTCTGCAAGAAGGGTATGCACTTTAAAATATTTATTTTTATTTTATGTGAATAAGTGTTTTTGCCTGCATGAATACCTGTGTATCACATGTGTTCAGTGCCCAAGGAGTCCAGAAAAGGGTGTCAGATCTCCTGGGACTGGAATTACAGACATGTGGGTGCTGAGAACCAAACCCATGCCTTCTGGAAGAGCAGCTA
The DNA here is from genome assembly GCA_028658305.1 of Pachyuromys duprasi. NCBI lineage: Eukaryota > Metazoa > Chordata > Mammalia > Rodentia > Muridae > Pachyuromys > Pachyuromys duprasi. Next base: position 52,717,057 of record CM053747.1, on the reverse strand, counting down.
GTGCTCTTAATGTCTGAACAATCTCTTCAGACCAAGACTTAGCTCTTGATTGTAACCTAGAAGAAGTTTCAGCCTCAGAATTCTTTATTGGAGACTCTTAAAGGCAGCCACTGAGTTAAAGTAGAGAATGATGAAGTCTACATATGACAAAGATGTGTACACATCTGTTATTGTTGTGTTGTTGTAGCCAGCTTTTGGTGTCAATCTAGATACTCATCAGCATATAAGTGGGTAAAATATGTTTTATATATCCACAGTAGAATTTTGTCATGCAATAGAAAAAGAGTATAATTATGCCATTTCAGGGAAGTGAATGAGACTGGACATCATCACATTAAAGAGAATACATTAGACTCAGGGCCAGCAAGATGGCTCAGCAGGTAAAGGTACTTGCTGCCAAGCCGAATGACCCAAATTTGATCTCTGAAATGTATATGGTGGAAAGACAGAACTGACACTCAAAAGTTATCCTCTGACCTCCACCACATACACACCAGGACATCTATGCCTCCCTGCCACAATATACAAACAAACAAACAAACAAATAAATAAATGTGGTTTTAAGTGGCACATACCTTTAATCCCAGCACCCAGGAGGCAGAGGCAGGTTGATCTTTAAATTCAAGGCCAGTCCAGACTACAGAGGCATTCCAGGATAGCCAGAGATATGCAGAGAAATGCTGTCTCAACCCCACTCTAAAGAAGTAATTTTAAAATACTTTAAAATAAGCTAAACTCTGAAACAGAAAAATGGCAAAGTTTTCTCATAACCAACATTTTCTATTGTATAAGCATATATAGCAGGGAGCAAGATGGCTCAGTAGGTAAGGGTGCTTGATGCCAAGCTTGTTGCCAAGCTTAATCCCTGTAACCCCCTTCAGTGCATGAGAGTATGGACTCCTGGAAGTTGTCCTCTGATCCCCACATGTGTGTATACATATATGCACACTCAAATGAAGGAAGGAAGGAGGGAAGGAAGGAAGGATGGGAGAAAGAAAGAAAGAAAGAAAGAAAGAAAGAAAGAAAGAAAGAAAGAAAGAAAGAGGGAAAGAAGCAGCATACAGAATCTAGGCTGCAACCCCTCTGCTGGCAGTGTGTGGTGGGAGTAGGGACAGGGAATTCCCTGAAGCTTACTACCTAGACAGTCTAGTAGAATCAATGAACTCTATGATCATTGGGAAGCACTACCTCAAAATTAAATAAATAAGAAAAAGAAGGAAGAAAGGAAGGAAGGAAGCAGAGAGCCCTGACATCAATCTCTGGCCTCTATGTGCAAACACACACTAACATGCACTCCCACTCACTCTCTCACATACACTCACAGTCTCACACACTTATGCTCTGATCCATAAACACTCACTCTTATACACACACTCACACACACACTGTCTCACATACATATTCATGCACATTTACAGGCATGTGTACACACATGCACACATTCTCACACATATACACCATATACACACACAATTGTGTTTTATAGAAAGTGAGGACCTAAGTGAGGAAATCTATGTCTAGTTGTCTTTGACCTCTCTTTTGAATTTCCAATTATTCTAGGATATAGACCAATAAGCACATCTGAAAATACAACAATAGTTAATTTTATGTGTGCTTTTGGCTAAACTGTGCAGCCTGTTTGATCAAACACTAGGCTGCATATCACTGTAAATTACATTAACATCTATAAAACAGTTGACTTAAAGTAAGAGTCACCATCTGTGGTAGGCTCAATGTACCTGAACTCAACCCTGCCAGCTTGCCCTTCAAACTCACTGGCCACTATAATCCCATGAGTTGATTCCTTACAATGAAAATCAACCCTTCTACTCTCTCTGCCCCTCTCTATTTGTCTATCTCACTCTGTCTCTCTCCTCTCACTTTCTTCTTCTCTGTCCTCTGACCTCTATAGACATATAGGATGTGCACACACACAAATATATGTGAATAAATAAACGTTAAAAAAACCATTTTAAATGAGAACACTATTCCTGCATGATTTTACAGACCAAGGACATAAACTCCTTACTGGATGAAGAAACAACTGTTCTCAAGGGTATTTCATGCTATGTGTGTGATAAACAAAGGCTAGATTAAAAATTTACAGATGTACCCACGTCAAGCAAACATAATCCAGGTACTAAATCGACTGTCCATTTACACCAATCTATAGAACACCTGCCATGTCTGCTGTGGATCCAGTTGTTTACTCTGTGGTGCTGGGTGGGGGAGGATGCAAGTACAAGAGCATTGTGGAGAGAGGGTCACAGTTGAGAAAGCTCCTAGTGTGTTTCCAACACCCAGACATTCCAGGTGCGATTTATGACCTGGGGGAACACTTGCACAGAGAGCAAGGAAGGGAAGTTAAGAATGTCTACTGCAATGATCATTTAATCAATTTTTTTTCTAGCAGAAACTATAGACCAGGTCTGCTCTCGGCACTGGGGATGTGAGGCACAACTTACAGCAAAGACAATCTAGGCAGGAGGAGAGTGACCACTCGGTGTGTCTACTCAACCCAGTTGTGTTCATGGGATGGCTCCGATGAACTTTTAAATCAGGAAGAAGCAGAGGTGGCTCAGTGATTCAGAACACTTGCTAACCTATCAGGGAACTAGAATTTGATTCTTAGAATCCATGTTTGTGGCTTACAACTTCAGGTAGCTCCAGCTGTCCTACAAGAACACTTGCACACATGTGGCATATACTTATGTACATTGATACATGAAGCAAAAATAAAATAATTTTTAAAGCCTGAAAAAAAGTTGGGGCCAGTTACAGAAAGAGCAATTGAGCATCCTAATTTGTCTAGGGGATTGATCACTTAGCACTTCACACAAATTAGTTGACAGGCTTATTTCTCTTGGCACATGGTGTAGCATGTATCAGAGTTTCCTAATTTAAAGAAAATCATAACATTTTATTTGTTTACCATGTGTGTTGGTATGAAGCAAAGGACAACTTTTGTAAAGTAATTCCCTCCTTCAGCCATGCAGGTTGTAGGCACTGAACTCAGGTTCTCAAGTTTGGCAGCCAGCACCTTTACCCACTGAACCATCTCATAAACTCAGTTTCCTTCTGTTTTAAGAATATTTTCTTTTATTTTTGAGATTATAACATAATTACACCATTTCCTCCCTCCAAGCCCTCTCATATATCCCTGCTTACTCTCTTTCAAAGTCATGGCCTCACTTTTCATTAAGTGTTCTTACATGCACGTGTGTATCTACATTTACATTCTTAAATATATCCTGCTCAGTTTGCATGCTGTTGGCGTATTATGTCTGCAGGGCTGACCATTCAGTGTCAGATAACTGATTGTGTTCTTCCCTGGGGAGACTGTCTCTCCCATTCTCCACATTCCTTAGTTGCCTTAGTAAGGCATCGTTTCATTGTGTGCATGAAGCACGTGTTTATTCATTCATCCACTGGGTCGATATTTCAAACAACATTGCCCTGACCTGGGATGCAAATATCTATTGATTCCCCGCTCTCAGATCTTTTCAGAAATGTCGCCACTAGGTTATTTGGTAACTTTTGATTTAATTTACTAAAAGCTTTCTCCATTTCCAGCCTTCAACTGGTTTGACTAGTTTCAACTACCAGAGTTCACCAGATGAGTGCCTGTCTCCCCTGCAAAGCTCAGTCATGGGAGTGGGGAGGGGGCTTGAGTCTCCCTTCCACCTTAGCAAGCTTTTGGGAAGCCCCTGCTAGCATGGCACTTTGATCTCACCATAAATCTAAGAACTGGAACTTTCCAGCCTCCCTGGGCCTCTCAACCCCCTCCCTTTGCTGCAGCTGCTAAGGTTTCCATGCCAATAGCCTGAGCATACCTAAGCCCCTAATGTACCAGGTGTTAGTTCTGGAGGGAAAAGCCTGAACAAAGTGGGACCGGCTGGGGCAGAGTCAGGAGGGGATACATGTAGGTAAGGAACAGGACCAGGGGCTTCCCATCCATAGCCCCTCCATCTCCCCCATCCTGGTGGAGCACATCTTTTTGTGGACATTCATGTGGATCATGAGACTGGGTATCATTGCAGAAACGCACACAGATGCACATAAATGTATATAAAAACCTAGGAGTTTGGTCTCTGTTTTTGATTGATTTTTAACATAAAAAATCTAGACCTAAGTGGCTCAGTAGGTTAGGAAGCTTGGTGCTAAGCCTGGTAACCTGAGTTCAGTTCCCAAGATTCACATGGCAGAAGGAGAGAATCAATGCTCACAAGTTCTCTCACCAACACATGTGCACCAGGGTGTGTGTGCATGTGCACACACACACACACACACAAATAACAAACAAAATTTAAAACTATATATAGGGGTTTTTGGTGTCTAATATTAAATACATCTATTTAGTTACTGTTATTGGGAAACTTTAGCAGTAAGAATTAGCAATAGGAAAAAGAAATAGCAATAGAATCTAGTGAGATGGCTCAATGGGCAAAGGTGCTTGCTGTCCAGCCTGATGACCTGAGTTTCATCCCTGAGACGCACACGTAAGAAGGAGAATAATGACTCCTGAAAAATCATCCTTTGCCCTCCACACATGGATTGGCATTTATTGGCTTATGTGTGCATGCAAGCATGCTCACTCATGCTCAGGCATGTGTGTGCACACACACATATGCACACACCCTAAATAAACTTAATTTTTAAAAAGCTTTTAAAGTCTAGGGGCTGTAGAGATGGTTCATTGTTTAGGAGCAGATACTACCATTGCAGAAGACCCAAATTCAGTTCCCAGAACCCAAATCAGGAAGCTCACAAGCACTTGTAACTCCAGCTCCAGGGGATCAGAAGCTCTGGTCTGAAGTGGAGGTCATCTGCACCATATCCATCACACACACACAATCAAAAATAATTAAAAATATTTTTAAAAGATCTATATTAGTCTAGACTCAAAGAGAATCTGATACGAGTCCCAAAGACAGAGAATGATGGTGGAAATGAGCTGAGTTGACCCTGGGATAATAGTCCTTGAGATGGGTCTATGGTCCTTCAATGTTTAGGTGCTGAGAACTTTCTTTGGCAAGGCCCCAAGACCAGGTGATGGTGGGATGCTACAGAAACCAGGCCATCAAAGATTGCTGCCTTCTTGATGTCTTGTTCTAGTGCAGGATTGTGTAACAGCCAATCACATGTAGAGAAGAGTGTTGGTTGGAACACTGGCTGCTCTTTCAGAGGACCTGGCTTCAATTTCCAGCACCCACATGGTGGCTCATGACTGTCTGTAACTCCATTTCTAGGCACTTTGATGCCTTTTCTAGTCTCCACAAGTATCAGGCACACAGTGGTTTGCAAAATACCAGGCACAGTAATAAAAATTTAAACATTATTATTAATAACAATAGTTGTAAACTAAAGCTTCTGAGGAGAGAAGCAACATGTATGCTGAAGATTCTACAAAGCTGAATCACCAACTAGAAAGCTGATTATAGAGAGTTAGAATGTGGCAGATCCCTAGATAATTCTCCTCTGGTTTTAATCAGCTTAGCCATTCACTGCCCAGTGCCTTGTCTGACCTTTTGACAACCAAAGTCTTTAAAATGTGTTCTCATCAGGCCACAAGCTCCTACCAATCCAATCACTGAGAATGTCACTAGATACCATCTGGAACCCATAAAAGAGGTTTCCTTGCTTTGCCATAACTTGCCTACCAATGGTCCCCGATAAGGTATTTGGAAAAATGGATTGATTTATGACTTCCTTCTTCTGTAACTAATAAAATCTCATGTAAGCTCTTTCATGGTGAAGCTTGTCTTTCAGGGATGTGGTCATTCATATTTGGCACAAGGATAAACTATCTCTTATTCCCTTTGAAGAGAGAGCCATGTCTTTGTGTTGACAGGATAAGAGAAGAAGAAAATGGGAAGGGTTATTTTAGCTGGAAGATGAAAATGGGGAAATTTTAAGAGGGCTGATAAGGAGCCATGAATATTGAGAAGAACAATGATGAGGGGGGGACAAAGCCTAAGGGAAGAACATTCCAGATGGAACCAGTATAGGCAAGAGCTGGAAGGTGGGAATCAGTTGGATATCCAGGAGAGGCCTGTGGCACAGGGAGAGCAGGGAAGGAATAGCTAAGTGGGGAAGGTTAAGCTCTCAGAGGTCCTGAAAGGCATGGGGACACTTCTGGTGGTTTTGGTTTGTGTGTGTGTGAGCAAGTGAGGAAGCAAGCGAGAGAGCACTCACTCGGTGTAAGTAAGCTCATGCCATAGATTTATGTGAAGGTCACAGAGCAAATTCAGGAGTCAGTTCTTCTTTCACCTGTTGAAACAGCATTTCTCCTGTTTTTGCAGACCTTGCATATTCCAGGCTAGCTTGCCAGGAGTTTCCTAGGCAATTCTGATGTCTCAACCCCCTATTCCTTTTTTTCAGGTTTTTTAAAAATTTTATATTTTAAATATTAGTTACAGTTTATTAACTTTGTATCTCAGCTGTAGCCCGCTCCCTACTCCCTCCCAATCCCATCCTCCCTCCCTCATCTCCTCCCTGCCCCTTTCCAAGTCCACAGATAGGGAAGGCCTCCTCCCCTTCCATCTGACCCTAATCAGCCTCCTATTTCGACACAAGAATGCTGAGGTTATAGAGAAGCACCACCCCGTGCATTTGTTTACCTTGAGTCCAGGAATCAAACTCAAGTCATCAGGAGGCAAGACAAGCACTTTTACCAACTGCACCATCTCATCTGCCCCTGGCTGTTATTAACCGGTGGAGACATTAGCAGAGATTGTGTCATTGGGTAGGATTAAGTACATGCCTCATGTGATGTTCCTTAATGACCTGAGGAAGTAAGCATTGATTGACAGGCTCCAGGAAAGAAAGAGATCAGCCAAGAACCATCAGGAAAGTGGTCTCAAGAGGATAATCACAATTTTCCCAGGGTATGTTCCCTCCAACACCAGATCTAAGTGTGTTCAAGTCCCTTATAGTACATATGTAACCTCTGTCCTGCATAACCTTAAAACTGGGTGTGGGTGTGTCTGTGTGTGTGCTCACCCATGGTTGCCTATGGAGGCCAGAAGGGCAAAATCAGATTCCCTAGACCTGGAGTCACAGGTTTTTGTGAGCTGCCATTGTGAATTATGGGAACTAAATTTTAGTCTTCAGCAAATAGCAGCAACAACTCTTAACCACTAAGCCATCTCTCTAGCCCCCTACCAAAAAAAATCCTACATTGGTTGAACCTGTGACTGTGGAGGCTGACTACATACTGAGGACTCTCTGAGGCAAAGGTGAAATGGACACAGAAATTAGGGTAGCCATCGTGGAGAGGGAAAATAGAGGCATTCTGGTAGATTTAATTTTTTTTTTTTGAGATAGGATCTCATGTAGCCCATGCTAGCCTTGAACTTATATAACAGAGGGTGACCTTAAAGTTCTGTCTTCCAGCTTCCATCTCCTCAGTACTAGGCTTACAGGCATGAGCCACCACACCCAGTTCATTTGGTACAGGGAATGGAACCCATGATCTTGTTCATACTATGCAAGCACTCTATCAGCCAAGTGGCACTCCCAGTTCCTCGGGGTTGGTTTTGGATGTGTGGCTCATACTTAGGATTGTCAAACACCACATCTGGGAAGGAATTCAAATTGTCAACTATGGAGATGGCAGTAGGGCGCCAGCATGTTGAATGCATCTGGCTGATTATCAAAAACTAGGAATGTTGCTATTCACTTACCACAATGTTGAAGCATCCCATTTCTCTCCCTTTAGAGCTGGGTTCCTGAGACATAGGGAGGACAGGAACCTGACTTTTAACCTAGTAAATACATGGATGAGGGCAGGGGAAATAGCTTAGTGGTTAAATCATTTGCCACAAAATGGGAGGACCAGAGCTCAGACCTGCTACTGTTATTTTGACAAATGGTCATGCATTAAGTTGCTTTCTGAATATTATATTTATGGCCATAGACCAGAACAGCTTTCAGTCTTGGTCAGAGAAGCTCTCCCCACCCCTCTCCAGTGGGCAGCAGTGACTGGAAAGATGCATGAGCAGCCAGAATGCTGAGAACAAGCTTGTCCCTAAATGGGGCATCTATATCAAACTCCTCTCCCCCAAGAAGACTCGGGTAATATGGGAAAAGAGGACGCAGAAGGAATGTCAGAGCTGGAGGATGGAGAGGAGAGCTGTGAAATGCTATGTTCTGACATGGCATGGCCATCACATTCATGAATGCGCAGTAGCTATAGTTACTCACGCAAGATTCGTCTGAGATCGAGCCAGCCAAAATCCCAGGAGATGATCTTCAGGCCCCACTCTATATTGAGGAGCTATTGGCAGCTGATAGCTGCTGGGGCTTATGGAAGACATGGGCACTGGCAGGTCTGCCATGCTCTCTGAGGTACTCCATACATCAGCCTAACTTAGCAGGTAATCAAAAACTGCCATGCTCCATGAGATGTTTCTACACCTACACACTAGATCAACCCAGTAGGTTATCAAAAACAAAACAAATGTGAAGTTGGGAGGGGTTCTTGTTGACAGGGATATAGGGAGATTTGGAGAAGGGAAATGGGAGTAGATGTAATATTTCATTATATAAACACATGTAATTCTCAAAATAAAAATTTTTTAATAAATAAATACATGCCAAGTAGCCATGGCAGCCTTGGACAGGAAAAATAGAGACAAGGGATACCCAGTGCAAATTCGCAAGCAAGACCAGCCACATTAGTCAGCTCTGGGTTTGGGTGAGGTAGGACTGCCTCCATGAGTAAGGGGGAGATTTGTGAGCTCAAGATGCAACTACACACATGCACAACAAAACGTGTACTACCTGTAGTGGTTTGGATGAGAATGGCTCCCATAGGCTCATATATTTGAATGTTTGGTTCCCTGATGATGGACTATTAGGAAGGATTAGGAAGTGGGACCTTGTTGGAGGAGGTATGTGGCTGGAGGCAGGCTTTGAGGTTCCAAAAGTTACCTGACGATTAGGATATAAGCTCTTAGCTATTGCTTCAGTTCCATACCTGCCTGTGGCATGCTCCCTATGGATTCACCCTATGAAGGTGTATGCATGTCCGTAATTAAACACTTTCTTCTGTAAATTGTCTTGGTCATGGTGTCTCTTCACAGCAATAGAACAGTAACTAGGACGCACTCATATGAAAAATGGGAAAAAAATAAAATACAAAGAAGTAAGGTATATTTCATTCTAACTAATCATGCCTTCCTCTATAACCTCTACACTATAAGTGGGTGGATATTAAGGCCCATGTAAAGCAGTGATGTGAATCACATGTTCAAATCCCAATAGCTTCCCATGATGCCTTCTGATTCCCTCTACCATGAGGCTGCCAGCACGTGCTGCATGCTGTCTCTGCCTTTGCCTCTGTCTCTCTCTCTCTCTCCCTATAGCTGATGGACCTCTCCCCCTCCCTCTTTCTCCTCTATACACAAACCATATTGTGTCTACCCCCGGACCTTGGCACTTCCCCAGGACTCAGCATGCAGTATGAATTCTGGGTGAGTTGTCTAGACATTGTGCTGTTTAGAGAACATGACAAGCAATAAAAGGTATGTAGATATTCAATACAACTTAAGAACTCCACCAGCTGTCCTTTATCCAGCTGTGAGACCTACCATTCCATCTCATAGAGTGGTAGCTCCCTCTCCACCCCCCCCCCCAGGTGTCTAGGAATTGTACCTCCTCCCCTTCTTCCTTCAGAGGCCTCATTACTTTCTGACTTTGGAGTCGTTTTATTGCCCTCTGTCCTCACAAACCACTCAATGCTAAAGTTTCTGACGTGGGATGTAGCATGTAGGGGGCTTTCCCCACACACTATGTCCTACAACCAAGGTCACTTCTGACACTAAATTCAAAAAGACAGTATAAGATCCTATGGGTTAATGACTCAGTCCTCAAGATGTTCCTTCTTTGAGTTTAGTTAATTTGTCACAAAACTTGGGGGACACTTGATTTACACCTACTGACTTATTAATGATGGGCAACATAAATGATCCTCCTTGTATTCTCTCTTCTCCTTCCTCTCTCTCTCTTTTCTTTCCTCCTCCTACTTCTTCTCTTCCTCCTTCTTTTTCTCCTATGAAACATAAAAAAACTATCCTCTGCTGCCATAGTGTTTACATCCCTGAACTCAAAAATAATCCCAAATTCATGCATATTCTACATACGCGTATATGCATATTTAAAAGACCAGGAAAATGGTAGCAAACAAAAGTAGTGATTACCCCTAGACTGAATATGTGATTTAAAAAAAAAGCATTATGCTAGCTGGGTGGTGGTGACATACTCCTTTAATCCCAGCACTCAGGAGGCAGAGGTAGGAGGATCTCTGTGAGTTTAAGGCCAGGTAGGGCTACAGAGTGAATTCCAAGGACAATCAGGGATACACAGAGAAACCCTGTCATGAAAAACAAAACAACAAAAATCAACAACCAACCAACCAAACAAACAAAAACTTTGCTAAAGTCTTAGAATCCTTTATTCCTTCCCACCTAAGAATTCTACACCCTTCCCAATACTTCCTAAAGCTCAGAGTCAGGTTAGTATAGAATAGTGAATATTTAAAACCCTGTCCTTTCTTCCCAGAAGAAGGCTGTGATTTTCTTAATGCTTCACAGGAGACTCAATAGACACACTCTACCCTTGATATCTACAGAGAACAGGTCCAAGACACAGAGGGGAAGTCCTCACAAACAACCATGTAAGGGCTTGAGCAAGTGGCTCAGTGGGTAAGGGCACCTGCTGTGCAAGCATGAGCACAAAGTTCAAATCCCCAGAACCTTAATAAAATGCTGAATACGGTTATATGAGCACCTGTAACCTATTGTTCTAGAAAGGAAAGACAAAAAATGACAGGGGCAAAGTGTGATAGAGGGGAAACCCACAGCATCCTCTTCCAGCCTCTGTGTGAGTGCATACATCCACAGACACACACCCTACAAATTACAACAAAGAATAAAATGAAAAGAATATATTCAGGACAGGGAGAGGGCATTTGGGGTGGATTTGATTGAAATGGATATATATATATATATATATATATATATATATATATATAAAATGAAAATATTCTGAAAGTAAAATGAGATGGTACATCATTTGCATATACCCAGGGTACATTGTCCTACATACTAGAAGTCAGATCTGAATCATTTACCACAGATAATATAGCATTAATGATACATAATAGTAAGATACTCCATTTCCCTTGGCAGATATTGACAAGGAAAAAGCATACATGTTTAGTAGAGATTATTTTTTAAATATTTCCCATCCACTCTTGGTCCACTCGGGGGACTGACTGTGTATTTCCATTTCTTTTCTCAACGAAGGAAGTCCCAGCACTCAGTTCCCTGAAACAGAAACTCAGGACACCTCCTGATGCCTCCTCTGCCCTTCCAGTCTCCTCCATGCCTTGTGGCCTCCTGTCTCCTGGAATCCATTTTGGTCTTCCTCATTTGTTGGCATAGAAGAGAGACATGAATTTCTCACATGAAGATTTAAAGAATAGCTGCCCTGACTTGGTGTAGAATCCATGTACCTGCATGATTTGTGTGTCTGCACATGTGTGGGGGTGAACATGCATATGTGGGGGTGCAACATATAGCAGCTGATGTCTGGAATCATACTCCATTAGTTTTCCACCTTATTCACTGAAACAGGGTCTCTCACTCAAACCCAGAACTCCCCCATTGGCTACTCTCACTAGACAGGTCACTCAGGGACTCCTGTCTCCACGTTAGAGGCTAGAAATATAGGTGGGCCACTTGACCACTCAGCATTTAAGTGGGTCTAGGGACCTGAGCTCTGGTCTCATGGTTATGCAGCAAGCTCTCAATGGCTGAGTCATCTCCCTAGACCCTCCCCTTATTTGCTGACATGGATTTCTCACTAGCCTAGGGCGAGCTCACCCTTTTTGGTTAGACAGGTGGCCAAAGAGCTCTTGGGAGCTGCCTGTCCTTACTTTAAGCTGTGGAGTTACAGGCACTCACATGGACTGCTTGTCTTTTTCCATGGGTGATAGGGATCTGAACGTGTGAGTGTGTGGACAGGACTTATACCCACTCATCCATCTCCCCAGGCCATGCTTGAGCTTTACGTCATTGTGTGAAATAGTATTCTGAGGATTTTCAAAGTCTAGAAGTTCAGCAGAAGAAGAATTCAAGGTGGCAAAGAGAGTGAGGATGTTCTGAGATCCCCCTTCATTTCCAAATGATTGTAAATTGTTGTGTAAGGAGGAAGAGAAGGAAAGAAGAAGCAAAGGAGGGAGGAGAAAAGAAAGAGAAACAAAGGAGAGCGGGGAGAGAAAAAGAGCAAAGAAAAAGAGAAAGGAAGAAGGAGGGAGTAACCATGTAGTTCTGAGTACATTTACAAATACACTCACCCCTCCAAACACACACACAGAGAAAGACAACAAATATGTAATAAAAAATTTAAGTTACAAGTATTAATCATATCATCATTATTATACATATATTTCACTTATTTCAATTCTTCTCAATAATTTTTTACCTTAATTTTTTACCTTGGAGAATGAGTTTTGGGGTTCTTAATAAGGTAACATAGTTGTTGTCTTTAAAATCCTAAGAAAATCAATGATAAGATTTATAACCATAAGAAAATTGAAACTCCTTTAAAGCTGGGTCTAGAGACAGAATTGACAAAACAGGAGGGTGCTGCTGAGGCTGCTTCCGGTTGGGTGATCTTTAGAACATTGGCCACGAGTCACAGTTTCCGAGAAAGCCTTTCTCTGCCCCAGTGAGGTGACCACTTGGACCCATTCTGCAGTTCAGTTAACCAGAGAAAATTCCAGAATATGCCAGTTTCCGTGGCCCTAAGGGCAGTCTTCAAGCTTTGTCCAAAGGGCAGTGAGATTTCAGGAGAAACCTCTCTCCCATATGAACCACCCTTTCACTGGAAGTTTGGGCCCTGATTCCCTGGCAGGCTGTAGAGCATGGAGCTCACGGGTTGTCCTTTTGGAGCTCAATGGAGACTTTCGGTCATGGATAGGGAAGGAAGCAGGAATAGGTCACAAGAATCCACAGTATAACCTAACTATAGACTCAAAGCAAGGGGCTGGTGAGATGGCAAGATGGGTAAAGGATCTTGCTGCTAAGCCTGAAGACCTGGATTTGATCCTGGGAACTACATGATGAAAGGAGAAAACCAGCTTCCACAGGGTACTCTTCACGTGAACACACACTCGCATGCACATGCATATAAATATATGATAAATAAATAAAATGTAATGATTATAATGTAATAACAATCAAGAGCTAGAGAGATGTCTCAGCAGTTAAGAGCATGTGCTCCTCTTCTAGAGGGCCTGAGTTCAGTTTCCAACAACCATATCAAGCAGTTGATGACTGCCTGTAACTTCCACTCCAGGGCATCCAACAGACACCTGGCCTTCTTAGGCACCTGCACACATGTGGCAGACACTCAGACATGAGATCTACACATTTAAAAAACCTTAAATATAATAAAATTTCTAAGAAAAAAAGGATTGAGCATCTTACCCAGGGACCCCCTTGTTGCTTACCTTTTTTTGGTGTACAGATTTTAGTATATTTATCCTATATTATATGCCTAATATCATCTTATAAGTGAGTATATACCATGTGTGTCTTCTGCTTTTGGAACACCTCACTCACGATGATGCGCATTTCTAGGTCCCACCATTTGCCTGCAAATTTCATGATTTCCTTGTTTTTAATTGCTGAGTAGTATTCCATTGTGTAAATGTACCACAATTTCTGTATGCATTCCTCAACTGGGGGCATCTGGGTTGTTTCCAGATTCTGGCTATTATGAATAAATATGCTAAGAACATGGTTGAACAAAAGCCCTTGTTGTATACTTGAACATATTTTGGATATATGCCTAGGATCCTCATTCAGAAAGGCAAACTGGATGGACATTGGAAGAGGGAGAAAACAGGGAACTGGACAGGAACCTGCCACAGAGGGCCTCTGAAAGACTCTACCCAGATGGGCATTAAAGCAGATGCTTAAACTCATAGCCAAACTTTGGATAGAGTTCAGGGAATCTTATGAAAGGAGGGGGAGATAGAAAGACCTGGAGGGAACAGGAAATCCACATGGAGAGCAACAGAACCAAAAAATCTGGGCACAGGGGTCTTTTCTGAGACTGATACTCCAAAAAAGGACCATGCTTGCAGATAGCCTACAACCCCTGCACAGATGTAGCCCATGGCAGCTCAGTCTTCAAGTGGGTTTCCCTAGTAAGGGAACAGGGGCTGTCTCTGACATGAATTCAGTGGCTGGCTCTTTGATCACCTCACTCTGAGTGGGGAGCAGCCTTACCAGGCCACAGAGAAAGACAATGCAGACAGTCCTGATGAGACCTGATAGACTAGGGTCAGTTGGAAGGGGAGGAGGACCTCCCCCATCAGTGGACTGGGGAAGGAGCATAGGAGGAGGTAAGGGAGGGAGGGTAGTATTGGGAGGGAGTGTGGGAGGGGGGACAGCTGGAAATAAAGTGAATAAATTATAATAAATAATTTTAAAAAAGAATCAACTGAGAGACCCATCAAAAGAGGGAAAGAAAGTGCAGTATATATACATGGAGTATATATACATGGAGTTTTGTTCAGCAATAGAAGGAATAAAATTGTCATTTGTAGCAAAGTGAATGGAACCAGAAATCATCACTGTAAATGAAATAAGCCAAATTTAGAAAGAGAAATACTGTATTGTTTTCTCCTATTTGGAAGCTAAGAGAAAATTTAGAGGTGGAAAAGAATACTAAAGACATAGTAAAGAAATGAAAAACAAGGAATGGGTTTTTGTCGCCGATCCAAAATGGCTGCCATGAGAGAACACTGTGTCTGAGGAGTAGGAGAGCAGAAACAACGCAGCGACCAGGAGACTGAACTCTGGGACCTAAAACGCCACCATTGTGAGTGCCAGGTGAGCGGAACTCCTACGGTGAGAAAAGCAAGTGGGAAAACCCTAGGGACACCCAGTTATTACCTGAAGAAATTTCCCTGTGACCAGCGGCGCACAGCTCTGATCTGGAGGAGCGGCTGCTCTGGGCGCCCGCACCCGCCATAATAGACTGTCTCCCGGGCAGTCTCAGGAGGAACCAGGTGCCGTTTTCACTGAACTGCGCCCTAGGAGCGCACACTGCACCCGGGTTCTGCTTCGACCCACGGGTGTGCTGTGGGTTCGATCGCGGAACCACACCAGACTGCGTGGATTGGGGGACCATTTTGACCAGTCCGCACATTGCCGGGGCGCAAGCCGAACGCCCCGCCAGCAAAATCTCAGTCAGGGTGTGAGTCCGCCGGCGGATCTGGGAGGATCCCGAGTTCTGCATCAACCCACGGGTGTGCGGCAGGCGCGAACCAATCGTGGGAACCACCACAGGCTGAGTAAGTGGATTGGGGGACCATTCTGACCAGTCCGCACACTGCGGGGGCGCAGACCAAACGCTTCTGCCA
>CM053747.1:52670816-52701115 GCA_028658305.1 Pachyuromys duprasi | reverse complement strand
CATTAAAGTCTTTGATGATTTGAGAAATGGTTTTTGTACAGGGTGAGAGCTATGAATTGAACTTCATTCACCTACACGTAGTTATCCAGTTTCCCCTAGCAACATTTGTAGAAGATTCTATCTCTTCTCCAAAGTATTTTTGGGGCATCCTTGTCAAAAATCATGTGGGTTTATTCCTGAGTCTCCTATTTCTACTTTGTTCATCTACATGTATGTTTGGGGGTTAGTACTGTGCTGTTTGATTACTACAGCTTGTATGAAAATGTCTTTTTTTCCTTTCTTTCTTTCTTTCTTTCTTTCTTTCTTTCTTTCTTTCTTTCTTTCTTTCTTTCTTTCTTTCTTTCTTTCTTTCTTTCTTCCTTCCTTCCTTCCTCCCTCCCTCCCTCCCTCCCTTCCCCTTTTCTTTCTTCCTTTTGTCTTTTTTGTGATATTGTTGATTTGTTTGGTTTTGTTTGTTTGTTTGTTTTGAAAGTCAGGATCTCACTAGGCAGTCTTGGCTGGCCTGCAACCCCCTGTGAAAACCCGACTGGCCTTGACTCTATAGAAAGCCACCTGCCTCTGCCTCTGGGGTGCTGGGATTAAAGGCATCTAGTTTAGCTGGGGTTACAATTGCTGTGATAAAGCAGCACAACCATGAACACTAGAGAGCAAAGTTTATTTCAGGTCTCATGTCCTGATCACTGTCTATCACAAACAAGAGTCAGGAAAAGAACTCAGGGCAGAAATTTAGAGAAAGAAACTGAAGCAGAGGCTGTGGAAAAATATTCTTTTCTGGCCTGCTCCTCCTAGCTTGCTCAGTTTGCTTCCTCATACAAGTCTAGACCATCTACTGGGGACTGGCACTGCCTACTGTGAGCTCGACCCTCCCATATCAGCCATCAATCAAGAAAATGCACCACAGGTTTGCCACATGCCAGTCTGCTAGGGCCGCTTTCTTACTTAAGGTTCTTTCTTCCCAAATGGCTCTGTTCATGTACAGTTGACATAAAACTAGCTGACACACAAGGCGGTGGTGGTTCACTCCTGTAATCCCAGAACTGGGAAGGCAGAAGCAGGTGAATCTAAGTGAGTTTGATGCCAGCTTGCTCTACAGGGCAAGTTCCAGGACAACCAAGCTACACAAAGAAGCACTGTCTCAGAAAAACAAACAAACAAAAACAAAACCTAGCAGCCTAAAAATATATTTATGAAACCTGTCACTACATATAACAACTATACATTAATTAAAAAATTTAATGTTACAAAAGTAATAGAGGGAACAAATGTGATCAAAGCATTCTAAATACCACAGTGAAACCATTTACTTTATGTAATTAATACACACTAACACATTTTATCTTTGGATGGATGTACATGCACTTGTATGCCTGTGTGACCCAGTGTGAGTGAAACAAAAGGATTACTGTGGCTTGCTGGCTGCCATTCTGGCTCCAGGTTCAGTGAAAGACTTTTCCTCTCAAAGGAATTAGGCAGCCAATGAGAGGGAAAGACTTCTGGACTCCATGTGTGCATGACCCCCCCACTCTCCCCCCCCACACACAAGGAGATTGGTGTGTTAACTGTTTCAAGCTGCAATCCCTTGAGGACTTGTTTATTAATATTTTTGAACATGCACATAGAAGGTAGGCTCAAACATTATAAAGAACCATTTGGCATTCTCCCACATAAAGCAGCAGTCAATAAAGATTTTGTGGGAAGGCCCGTTTTTCACACACAGGCTGACACAGAGCCCTCGATCACCACAGGCCAGTGTCAGAGCTGCCCTGAACCTCTGTAAACACCACAAAGCAGCCCTCATCTCCCTCCTCTGCCCGATGGCCCCATATATCTCTTAATGACAGCCTGCAGTTTACTCCCCAAATGCAGAGACCCATCCATCTTGTCATTCCTTCTCAAACATATTGCTCTTTGTCTGAATTGTGTAGACGTGTCCTGCTTTGGACTCTCCCTCTGATGAAAAACTTCATGAATGTGTAACTTTACTGAAACTTATGTGGTTTCGTCCTGTTAATTAGGCTTGTGTTAACTGGGGTTCCTGGACCTAGACAAACAGCCCACATGATGACCAAGGGTAGGAAGTGTGGAAGGTTATTTGTTTCTTGCCTTCTTTATATTTTACCAACCTTTTTTTTCTTCCTTCCTTTCTTTTTTCCTTCCTGAAAGGATCTCAGGTACCTGAGGATGGGCTCAAACTCTCTCTATAGGTGAGGATAACCTTGAACTACTTACTGATCCTTCTGTTTCTACCTCTCACGTTCTAGGATCTCAAGCCTTCACATTACACCTGGTTTATGCAGTGCTGGGGATTGGACCTAGCACTTCATTCATGTTTTCATCCACAGTCTCCCAACTGACTGACACCCACAATTTTTAGAATTATTTTGATTTATTCTTTGAGAATTCCATCCACACAATATATGTTGGTCAAATATACCCCTAAGCTCCTGTCTTACCTAGGGTCACTACTGCTATGATGAAGCACCATGACCAAAGCAACCAAAGTATAAACCATCCATTGAGGGAAGCCGAGGCAAGAGCTCAAACAGGGCAGAAACCTGGAGTTAGGAGCTGATGTAGAGGCCATGGAGAGGTGATAGTTTGCTCCTCATGGCTTGCTCAGTCTGTCTTTATTCAGAACTCAGATGTGTCCCAATCCGAAATGAGTTGGGTCTTCCCCCATCAATCACTGATTTACAAAATGCCCTGCAAACTTGCCTGCAGCCCAGCCATATGGAGGCACTTTCTCACTTGAGGTTCCCTCCTTTCAAAATACTTTAGCTTGTGTCAAGTTGACATAAAACTAACCAGGACATTTGCCCACTCCAACTCTCTAGTATGCCCCCTACATTCCACACCCCACATTCATTTTTTTTAAATAAATAAGTCACTGAGTCCAATTAGTGTGGCTGATATCAGTGTGGGGTATCCACTGGAGCATGGTCAACCTGCCAGGGACCAAATCCCTCTCCCATCAATTATCAATAGATCCTTGGCTAGGGATAGGGACTCATAAGCCCCTCCCCAACCATGCTAGAATATTCACACATTTTAAAAAAATAAGTCTACTCACATAAAGACCAAAGTTTTAAAATACTTGAAAAGGAGAGTGATAGGCAATAGTCTGAACTTCCAGGACTCATGGATGAATGACATTTCGGGTCAGTAACAAAAGGTTTAACAACTAAATAAGAAAATCCGCACCAGGATGAGAGTATTCACTGAGAAGGTGAATAGAGGCCTCATCTTATCTGTGATTCAGAACAAGACAAGAAACCAGAGTGAACTACATTCTTCACCTTAGCAGATGGCAAAGATGAAACTATCAACAGCACATAGCTGGTAGCTGGATGATGGCAGCTCACACCTTTAATCCCAGAACTTGGGAGGCAGAGGCAGGTGGATCTCTCAATCTGAGGCCAGCCTGGTGTATTCCAGGGCAGACAGGGCAACACAGAGAAACTGCTTCTCAAAAAACCAAGTGAAACAAACAACCAAACCAAACCAAACCAAACCAACCCCCCCCCCAAAAAAAAACAGTTGGCAAAGGCTGGAGGCTGGGGCTTGTCTGTTTGTCCATGCTGGGCATCTATGTGGTACATCCTGTCTATCTAGTACTTTGAGCAGTGTGTAAGAAAATTAGAAATCTGTTACTCTTTTAACGTGGAAATTCCATGGAAATTCCATTCTAGATTCCAGGAGCCCCAAGGTGCTCTTGTGCAATCTCAGTGTTGCTTGCGGTGCAGGTCATTAAAATAAGGTTTATAAAGTCAAAAGAAAACACTTCATGGGACTGGGTATGTAGTGCAGTTGGTTGAGTGCTTGCCTAGCATGGTGGAAGCCCTGGGTTCCTTTCCCAGCATGGTATAAATGGGACATGGTGATGCATGGTGATCCCAGTACTAAAGAGGAGTTGGGTACATAATGAGGAGCTGGAGGCTAGCCTGGACTACATGGGACCCTGTTTCAAAGAAGAAAGAAAGGAAGAAAGAAAGAAACAATGAAAGAAAAAAGAAAGAAAGAAAACAAAGAAAAAAGAAACAAAGAAAGGAAGAAAAAGAAAAGAAATCATGTTCATATAAAACAACTTGCACTTCCTAAGAATAGTTCATACCATGTGTGTTGCAATCTCTGAAGGCCATCACCAGGTTCTGTGGCTCATGGAACTTAGCAGATGGTCACACTCACTGCTGAGTCATATCAAAAGAGGTGAAACAGAGTCAACAAAAAGAAAAAGGCCTATGGACAAAATGCAGAGAAAACCAGTTGCTGCTATAACCGTCTGTAAAATTTATGAAGAACAAAAGAGAGATGGAAAGATTCCTTTTCTTCCTTCTACTCTTCCTTCTCTTTCTACTCCTCTTCCTCATCCTTTTCTCTTTCCTTCTCTCCCTCTTCCTCCTTTTCTTCAGACAGTATTTAATTCTGTAGCTCCAGTTAGCCT
Source organism: Pachyuromys duprasi (assembly GCA_028658305.1). NCBI lineage: Eukaryota > Metazoa > Chordata > Mammalia > Rodentia > Muridae > Pachyuromys > Pachyuromys duprasi. Next base: position 52,696,674 of record CM053747.1, on the reverse strand, counting down.
GGAACTCACTACATAGCCCAAGAGTTGCTTCAAACTCATGGCAAGCTCCTGTCTCAATGCCCTTTGATCATGAATCATTCTGCTTATAAAGACAGTAACCTATTGTGTGGTGGATGTCTTGCCTCATGACCTCATCTACATGGAAACAAAGGCCCTACCCAAGCAGCATATCAGCAGTTCAGGCTTTAACCTGTGGATTTAGGGTGGGGGCACATGGATTTAGCATGTAGTGTTGTTTACTGAGCCACTTCATTTATTTCATCTATGTACAAGTAGCTGGAATTATTCTTTTTATTTACTAGTGTCAGGTTTTGAGTTTCATTCATCAAAATTCACAAAGCAGGAGGAATGGGTTAATGTGCTATCTCAGAATCAAAACTGCAGTGCCCCTAGATTTTGCTTTGCAAGAGGGAAATGTCCATGACATGGATGGAAGATGGGAGTGAAGGCTGCAAATGTACTTTCACTTTATTTTTATTATAAATTTTTCACAAACTGATTTTATGGCTTCTATGTTGGAGCTTTTTCAAAGCGGCAAGTTCACCTGTAGCCCCTGCATGTATTCAACCTCTGCAACCTCTCTCCTCCCTGGCCTCTGGGGTTTCCATGGCAGCACTGAGGGGGGCAAGCAGTGGTTTCCATGGCAACGGCTGAGTTGCTGTCTTCCTGGTTGTGAGAGGTCTGGAGGGGGGCAGCAGGCAGACTCAGACAAGATTAAACAACAGAAGGTCATGTTTGTTTCTTTCCTGCAATTAAGCTGCATATTTGGAAGTTTGTAGAACATCATAAATCATAGTGTGAGTTATAAGGTCCCTGTCATACATAAAAAAAAAGAGCAGTACTTAAGGAGGTTTGCATGCTAGTTATTGATTTATTATGCAGCATATGCGTGTAATGAGTTATCACATTGTGCCTGTAAATACATTCAATGAAAAAATAATTTCATTAAAAATTTTTGTTGTATGCAGAATATAGTGGTACATAGCTATAAGGAGACAGAGGCAGGAGGATGGAAGGTTGGAGAGCCTTGCTACAGGGTGAGTTTAAAACTAGTCAAAGATACATAGTAAACCTTAATCATGAGACAGGCAGAAATGGAGACAGAGATGGAGACTGAGACAGAGGAGAAGAAGGGAGGGAGAAAGAGAGGGACAGAAGAAGGGAGCGAGGGAAGGAGAGAGGGAGGGAGAGAAGAAAGGAGGGAGAGAAGATAGTCTATTCATTATTAAACGTTTAAATCGTCTACAAACACCCATCATGATCAAGTGGATCTTGTTTATTCTTAGTCTACTCATAAACTATTGGTTTGATCCCAATCATAATGGCAGGCTGTCACCTGAGAAATGGCATCGTGGTGGTGGTAATGTTAACCTATCTTCTCATGACTGAGGCAGAAGCACATTGAATCTGTTCAAGAAAGGATGAGGGGAACCAGAGCAGCCAAAGCAGCACTGGGGTTCTCAGCAAGAGACAATGGTGTAGGCAGTGGTGCTTAAACTGTATGGTTCTAGAACCTGGATGTGGTAGTCAGCCTCTTGGATCCCAGCAATCGGAAGTTCTGTCAGTGTATGGACTACATAGGGAAATGCTGTACCAAGGAGCAAATAAAAACCATGCTTGTGGAGCAGTGAGGTGGCTCAGTGGGTAAAGGCATTTACTGCTATGAAGCCCGGACACCTGAGTTTGGGTTCCAGGACCCATATGGGGGCAGAACTGACTCCCTTAAACTGTCCTCTGATCTCTATATGCACACCATAGCACAGAGGCACATACACAAGAAACAAATACAGGAAATGTAATTTTTAAAATAAAGAAAAGCAGCCTTGTACATCGTATATACGTATCGATTTATGGCTTAATTACTGAAATTGAGACTATATTGTTATCATCCATCTTGAGTGAAGATTTACTCCATAACAGACTTCCTGCTGGATATTGGAAATTGCCAGAGGAAGACTCAGACTCCACCATTGGTTTTTTTAGCAGCTTAGAGAACACTGGGAGAGAAAGAACCTGATCAGATGGTCACACAAACTCAGAGAAAAAAAAAACTAAACATTTTTTTCTGGGATATGTAGCCATTAGACCAGGGGCTGGTCCCAAACATAGCAGAAACCTTGAGTGTGTCTGGGGTGGCTAGGGCTAAGCTATTTAAAATCACACAAAAACACACCCCTGGGGTCTCACATTTTCCCTTTGCCTCAGGCTTTGATGTAATTTAGAATACACTGGAATTTATTGACATTGTTGGTGCCTTGTCCCTCTAGTATGGGTGAGATTTTTTAAATTAAATATTACATCAAGTATTATTTTACTTTTTCTAAAATAGAACTATAATCAACATGTTGACCTCAGGACTCTGAACTTTATTCATTTTAACTGAAACAGTGTATCCTTTGACCAGTGTCTCTGAAACATCCACTCAGGTGTGTGCAATTTATCTTGCTGTCTGACATTTCAGTGCCCTGTTTTGTTTGTCTCACCCTGACCCCAGCTCTGTTTTCAGGATATGATCTATGAGCCGCAATGGGATAGTTGAAAACAAGCAGCAGAGTGGGTTGAGGAGAAAGGAATGCAATTAAAGAAAAGCTTAATTGTCAAGCTCTTGGGGGACAGCAAAAGCTTCTCAGGGAAGCCATCACGGCTACATGGCAGAGGTCAAGTGATAAGGTCTTGGCAATTAGAGAATCAGATAGAGACAGGTGCTCGCTAATCTTGGGGACCAATGGTTGGTAGTGTCCTTTCATACTTTGTGTTGCAATCATTGACAGAGGTCAAGTTGGGGTGGGAGGTGGGTGCAAGGAAAGTGACCTGATCTGCTTCATTGCTAGCCTGCAGCTCACTCTTTGAGTGACAGAATATTGATGGGATCTAAGTGATCCTAGTCACAAGAATGCCACAGTTACCCAGGGAAAGAATTGAAGAAAGGACTGACAATAGACCAAAATAATGATTCCACCAAAGTCCAACTGGTAAAACCAATTAGTTTATTGGAGCTACTTACAGGAGTAGGATTGACTCAAAGGCAACTGAAGCCAGCAAAGAGACTAACAGCGTGTTGTTGCATGACTTATAGACTGCTTACTAGGTTTGCTTAGTAGGTTGAAAATTCTCTTCCAGGCAGCTTAGCTGCACTGAACATCACCTCAGTTCTTAATCCCTATATAACCTCAGGGATAGAGACACCTCATGAATCTTATATGTTTCAGAGACTCTCTGAGATTTGTGAGTTGTTTAGCTCCCAAATCTTAACACGCTTCCTTTAGAACTTCGTATACCTTTACAAATTTCAGGGAAAATTTCCACAATTCCAACAATGGAAAAGGTGAGTGTAGTTCTAGTTTGAAACTCTAAATTCTGTTGGACTCCATAGAATAATGGTTCAGTCAGCAGTAGGCCTTGTGTCCAGTGGTATGCACCTCAAGCCTAGGTCTCTATAGACTATCCCACTAGGCTTGTGTAAGTTCACACGAATGAGGTGCCTCTGCCAAGAGTCCTCCAGGAAGGCTCTTCTAATGATCAAAGGCCAAGCCTTAATCATCTCCCCCTCTAAATGAAAAACTGGGGATGGGGGGGTGAAACAGATTTCCTCAAAATAATCAACCAGGGAAGGCAATGTTCTGTAGACTCTCATTTCTAGAACATGTTAATTTGACTAGCTTCATAGATAAAGCTGTGGCTATGTCTTTGTTTATGTGTGTATGTGTTCATATATGCACGTCTGCACATGCCTATGAGGAGTATAAGCATTCATGTAATACCCAAGGGACCTAGAAGAAGAGTATCAGATCCTCTGGAGCTAGAGTTACTGATGGCTGTAAGTTGCCTAACATGGATGCTAGCTAGGAACCTAATTTAGGCTCTCTGTAAGACTAGCAAGTGTTCTTTTTTTTCTTTTTCTAATTTTGTTTTTGTTTGTTTGGTTGGTTTTTTTTAAGACAGGGTTTCTCTGTGTAGCCTTGACTGACCTAGAACTCTCTTTGTAGACTAGGCTGGCCTCCAGTTCACAGTGATCTTCCAGCCTCAGCCTCCCTGAGTGCTAGGATCAAAGGTGTGCGCCACCATGTGGGTGTTAGCATGTGTTCCTAACCACTGAGCCATCTTCAGCCCCAAACCATTTTCTGAGTGGATGAGCCACTCGATGAGTTCCAGGCCAGCTTGGGCTACCAAAAAGATCTGTTATTATTAGTAGTACCATTTGCAATTAACAGCATTACACAGTAGTTAAGATAACACATGACAACGACACTGAGCCACCCAGGTAGTGAAGCTCCTGTAACAAAAAAAAGGACAGATTAACAAGAGAAGAATACAAACATGTCTTGATATAAAATTTTCATGTTACAAGAGCTTTCAAATGAAAACAAAGATCCAAAGAAACAGAAAACTCAAGATTCGTATAATGAAGTTAGTCACAGAGAAGCATGATAAAATTTTTCTTAATTAAAAAAAAAGATTTATTTATTTATTTATTTTATGTATATGAGTGCCCTGTCTTCATGCACACCAGAAGAGGGAATCAGATCCCATTACAGATGGTTGTGAGCCACCATGTGGTTTCTGGGAATTGAACTTGTGACCTCTAGAAGAGCAGCCAGTGCTCCTAACCAGAGCCATCTCTCCAACTCTGATTTTTCTTGTTTTAATTTATATTTCTCAATTTTGTGTTTGCATGTTGGGGGTGTGACATGGCATGTGGAGGGCACAGGACAACTTTTGGGAGTCTGCTCTCTACTTCCACCAAATGGGATGCACTGATCAAACTCAGGCCACTAGCCTTGGTAGCAAGAACTTTTGCTTGCTGAACTAACCACTAGCCCAGCTTTTGTTTGGTTCCTGTTTATCTTTTTTAATGATCTAACTGGCATAGTGCTACATGTTTGTAATCTTATTACTCAAGAGGCCTCAAAATAAGGAGGTAAACAAACAAATGCATAGGAGCAGGATGTAATATTAACACACTAGAGGTCTTCAGTAAACCTGCTTGTTCAGGGTTCTGTGTCTAGCGTCAGAGATGAGCGTGGGTCTCATGGCTTGCTGCAGGAAAGGAGGATGAAGGGAAAGCAAAAAAGGCCTCTGATTTCCAATTTTCTAAATGTTTCAAAATACAGTTTATGGAATACGAGGATGCTAAATCTCAGACTGCATGAGAACTTAGTGATAAACTTTGCTAGTCAATCTGATTCTGTCTCTCTGCCTCTGTGTGTGTGTGTCTGTCTGCTGCCCGCCTCTGTCTCTGTCTCTGTCTCTCCCTCCCCAGCCTTTTCTCCAAGCCCCCTCCTGAGAGGACCCTGTGTAGCAGCCACTGAGTGTGGATGATGAGAAACAGTGGGCTTTTTTAGTCTGCAAAAAATAATAACTTGTGGCTGAATTAATCACAGGAATGAGACAGGCAGGTTTTCCTTTGAAAATGAACGAGGTCTTTACAAAGCAGTGTTTCGGCTGAGAAGCAGAGGCAGACCTTCTCTGGTTACAGGATAATTTATGGATGGGGCCTTTGGGGTGAAGAGCTTGACTATGTGTGGGCTGAAGTCCTGGGTAAGCCCAGCCGTGTCCTGGGATGTGAGGAGGTGAGGAATGGGTAGTGCTTTTCTTTCTTGAGACCAGGGTCGTATTTAAAAGTTCTTGGATGGACGCAGCATTTTAGAAAGAGGAAAAGCCAAACATAACTGGAGAAAATTCCAGAAAGGGAAGAATAACAAACTCAAGCCACACAGAACTGGCCACAGTACTGAGCAGCTCACTCTTCCTGAACCCTAGATTACCTTTTTAAAGAGAACTAAAGCTTGTCATGGTAGTGCAATCCTGTCATCTCAGTACTGAGGAGGTGGAAGCAGGAGCAGGAGAGTTCAAGGTCATCCTTTGCTACATACTGACACTAGCCTGAGCTGAATAAGAAATTGTCTCAGGCAGGGAGGGAAGAAGGAGGGGGAAATGGATGTAAGAAATAAGTAAAAAGAGGTGGGGGAGAAAAGAGAGAGAGAAGGAAGGAAGGGGAGGAAGGTTGGGTAGATAGCTCTGTTGGTAAACTGGTTGCTATGAAAGCATTAAGACCTGAGTTTGATCCCCAGAACCCCTGTGAAAAGCTAGGTATGGCAGCACATGCTTGTTAGCTAAATGCTGGGCAGGCAGGGGTCAACAAATGGAGGATCCCTGGGACCGCTGGGACTGCTGGGACCAGCCAACCTAGTCTACTCAGTGAGAAGTCATGTCTCAGAAAATAAAGTGGACATCACCCTAGTAAACACACCTGGGGTTGCCCTCTGGCCTCTACACACACACACACAGAGGCACGCACTAATTCAAGCACACACACTTCTGCACACACAAGGGGACTGGAAATTACGTATACATGTGAAAAGAAAGAAGGGAGAAAAGGAGGGAGGAGAGAAAGGAGGAATGATTTCCATGGCTAACTTGTTTCTCCACCCCGTCCTCCTAGCAGCTGCCGGGATTTTCAACATGTTTGCCCTGTTGTTTTTCATTCAGATTTTAAGAAAATTGTCCTTGAGCTTCCTTATGGATCTACTTTTAAATTCTTTAATTGATGAGTCTAAGAAGTGATCCTTTGATTTCCCAGTAACAATACAGAATCCCAACTGGGGAAGTGTGAATGAGCTAATATCACTCAGAGCTCAAATGAGCCTGAAAGTGGAGCTTCAGGGAGCTGGGGCGTGGCGTGTTTGGCTAAGTGCTCCTCTGCCCATATGAGGAGCTGAGCTTGGTACCCAGCACCTGTTTAAAAAGCTATGTGTAGTAGTAGGGAGGTAGAGGCAGGCATAGTCCTGGGCTTGTTGAGCCAGCCAAGCCTAAATGAAGAGAACCAGAACAATGAGGGAGCCTGTCTCAACAAACAAGATGCCAGCTAGCAGGTATAGGGATTGCTACCAAGCCCAAAGACATGAGTTTGCTCCCTATGTCCCAAACGATGAAGGAAGGAAACTGACTTCTGAGAGTTTTCCTTTGACCTCAACATTTGCATTATGGGGTCTTTCTCTCTCTCTCATAGACACATACACACACACATACACAGAGTAAATAAATATAAAGTTTTTTTCAAAATGGACAAAAGATAATCAACATTATCCTCTGGACTCCACACACATAGGCGTACATTTTGTCCCCACCTCTGAAACAACAACAAAAGTTAAAACGTAAAACTGTATGTGATTTATAGTTTATTGTGACAAGGAAAATATAATACAGGTGTAACAGGAGCTATTGTCAGGAGGGCTGCAGTTCCACCTTCCCTCTTCCCCACTAGCGCTGGTTTGACGTCAATAGATGTTTGTTCCCACTTAGGAACATTTACCTGCCTGCAAGGCGCTCATTGGTCTAGCTTAGGTGGTTACCATGGAAACAGCAGCAGTATTGGGAAAGAGGAGGGGGTCTGCAAGGCAGCCCAAAGGGCCTCTGAGGTTGGAATTTTCCAGGCTCTGAACTGCAGTAGATGTTTGCTTTGTAATAGGTGACTGCCCCCAGTAATTCGGCTGATCCTTCCTTAGTGAGAAAGACTCAAAAGTGATGAGCACAAGATAGCCAGCCCAAGCTTAGGTTCCTTACGAGCCATGTTTTACTCATGAGTCACTTTTGGATTATTACCTACCTGTGCAGCTTATCACATAGATTTTTGGGGTGTTTTTTTTTGTTTAGTTGGGTATTAAGTCTTTTAGAAATTTATTTTATTTTTAATTGCATTTCTTTATTGTCCTGGTTTTGTTTCTGTTGCCATGGCAAATGTCCCGAGAAAAAGCAATTTAGGAAGGAATCTTTGGGAGTTCACTAGAGTTTCAGTTTCAGTTCGTCATTGAAGTCAAGGCAGGAACTCAAGCAGTTAGTTTCATCCACGGTTAAGAGCAGAGAGAAAGTAATGTGTCCATGCTGCCTTCTGCTTACATCCAGTTTTCTCTGTTATTACACAGCTCAGGGTCTGCTGCCTTGGGACTAGGGCTGCCCCCAGTGGGGTGGGTCTTCCTACATCAATTAAGAATCATGAGAATGCCCCACAGACCAATCGAGGCTGTCTTCCCATCTGATTACAAGTTGTTGCAAGCTGATACTTAAAATTAAACTATCACTTTTATTTACTCGTTTATTTGTGTGTGTGTGTGTGTTCATGCACAAAGGGGCTCGAATACTGTGACACATGTGGAAAGGTTGAAGGACAGCTTTGAGGAGTCAGTCCTTACCTTCCACTTCCGTTTTCAGTGGTGCTAAGTGCCACTGACTAGCTGGACTGTGAGCTTCTGGGTGATTCTATGTTCACCTTGCATCTTACCATAAAAATGGTGGACTTACACATGCATACCAGTACACCTTAAAATGTAACCTCTGGGGATCCAACTTGGGCCCTCAAGCTTCCGTGGCAAGACTTTTATCCCCCGAATCATCTGGCCAGTCCAGATTCCTGTTTTGAGGCAAATTTTTCTCTACTTGCTTTCTTTGAGTGAAAGAAATAAAATCCTGACTTCTCAGTATGTTTTTATGCCACTGAAATTTGAGTTAAATACAATTTGGGGCTAATTGCTTATGAGTTGATTCACTTAGCTGTAATTCTAGCTGCGGGCCAAAATATACTTAAAGGAAAAGGGATTAGGAGAGACGGTTTAGTCAGTAAACTACTTGTCACATAAACACAAAGACCTCAGGCTCATCCCCACACTCACATTGAAAGCTACAGGAAGTGGCACATGCTTACAATCTCAGTGATGGAAAGGAAGGCTAATGTGTCCTATGGCTTCTAACAAGACAGGGTAGGCTACTTGAGCAAGCTTCAGGCTAGTGAGAGACCTAACCAAAACCAAAGCTGGGACAGGAGAGATGGTTCAGCAGTTAAGGAAGCTTAATGCTCTTGTGGAGGACCTGAGTTGGGTCACCATCACCAATCACCAACGTCAGGCAGCTCACAACTTCTTGTAACTCCAGCTCAGGGGAATTGAGTTCATCAGACTCAGTCAAAAGCCCCTCCCTTGTGGAGCCCCCTCACTGGTCCTCATTCTCTTACTTTAAAGCTGTTTCAGCGTGTCATCAGGGAACGACCTTCTCACCATTTGATTGTGTGCAGCCCCCATCCCAACCTTCCAGTTAATTTTGTTTCCGACATGTCTTTGCCTGCTTCTCTCACTAGACTGAGAGTATAAGGTATTATGAGGAGGGCTTTGTCTGATCCTTGCATGGCTTCTGTGTGGAGCACAGTCCTCCCTAACACTAAAAATGCTTGCTGATAAAGTCTGCCATCGTTTTAGATATATAACTGACCCTTCTGTACTATCTCTGAAGATTAAAACAGGCTGTAAGTATATGGGTGATTTGTCTGTATGTGTTTCTATGTACTATATGCAAACAGTGCTCGCTCTTACAGGTGAAAAGAGGGTGTCAGATCCCATGGAACTGGAGTTACGGATGGTTGTAAGTTGCCATGTGGGTGTTGGAAACTGAACTTGGGTCTCCTGGAAGGGCAGCAAGTGCTCTTAACTGCTTAGCCGTTTCTCCAGCTTCTACATTGTGTGTGTGTTGGGGGCATTGTGTGTTACACATGCATATGTCTGTGTATGTTTGTAGAAGCCAGAGGTCAACCTAGAATGTTATTTCTCAGTATACCATCTCCATTTTGTTTTCTAAGACAGGGTTTCTTCACTGCCCAGGACCTTCCCAGTCTAACTAGACTGGATGGCCAGTAGGCCCCCAAGATCTACCTGTCAAGGGATGATAATTGTGTGCCAAAGTACCTGGCTTTTCAATCAGGTATTAGAGATTGAACTCAAGTCCCCATATGTATGTAGCAGGCACTTTTACACACTGAGCCACCACTGATGCCCACGTTTACATTGTAAGGGGCTTACGAGGATGAACTTGCATTCTGGACAGCTGCCAGCAGCCTTAAGAATGTGTGCCAATCCCCACTCCCGACCCCTGCCCCAGAAACCCTTCCCAGAAGTTACATAGTTCAGCTTCTCTCTGTGTGTCTCTTTCTGTGTCTCTATCTCCTTCTGTCTCAGTCTCTCTCTCTCTGCTCCCTCCCTGAAAAATTTCTTTTATTGAAAATAAATTTTATTCTCACATAATATTTTCTTGATTATAGTTCCTCCCTCTTCCCAGTTCCTTCCCACCTCCCCACCCATCTGAATCCACTCCCTTTCTGTCTCTCATTAGAAAACAAATGAGCATCTAAGAAAAAAAATAATAACACAAAAAGGAGATAATAAAATAAAATATAAGATGAAACATATCAAACGCATAGGAATTGGACAAAGCAAGCAAAAGGAAAAGAGCCCAAGAGAAGGCACAAGAATCAAAGATACACTTGTTCATTCACTTGGGAATCCCATCAAAACATTAAACTGGAAGCCATAACATATATGCAAAGAACTGGTGAGTGCCTCCTCAGTCTCTGTGAGTTCATGTGAGCTCTGCTCATGTTTACTTAAAGGGCCTTGTTTCCTTGGTGTCCTCCATCCCTTCTGGCTCTTTACACCTTTTTCCTCCTCTTCCTTGGGGTTCTCTGAGCTCTGAGCGTTGATGGAAACATTCCATGTAGGGTTGTTATTCTAGTACTTCTCATTCTCTGTGTATCATTTGGCTGTGGAACTCTGTATTGTTCCTATGTGCTGCAGAAGGAAGCTTCTCTGATGATGGCCAAGTAAGGCACTGATCTGAGTATAGTAGAATATCATTAGGAATCATTTTGTTTTATTGCTATTTTTTATAACAGTAATATTTGATTTTACCCAAGGTCCTTGGCCTATCTAGTCCCTGGTCCTGATCACTCAGGCAGTGTTGGGTTCAATCTTGTAGAACCTTTCAGTCAAGTCACATATTGTTTGGTTGTTCCCTCAAGCCTTGTACCATCTCACTAACATACCTTGCTGGCAGGACACCATTGTAGAGCAAAGGGTTTGTGGCTGACTTGGTGTTTACATTTCTCTTTTGGTAGAGTGCAGAGTACTTTCCTGTGCCAGAGAGAGTAGAATGTAAGGGTGAAGGCTCTATATAGACACTCAACTTCTCCATGTTCAATGAGTTGTGTGGGTGTTATCTTCAGCAATGGGGCCTTGCTTACCTTATATAGTCTTGGCAATACTCTGGGTTGTTTGGGGGATTCCTATGGGACCCTTCTGAACAAGTAAATTAGGTGTACTGATACTGGGAGCTTCATTTGGTAAAAAGAAATGTCCAGTTGACACTCTGTGTCTTTTCCATTATTTGGTGATTACTTGGTTCGTATCAGCTTCATATGTGTATGTATTTTAGAAAGCTTCTATTTTAGGATTCCACAATATTCCTCAAATGGTCCTTAATTTTTCTGTCTCTTCCAGTATTCTCCCCCTTGATACTCCCACTCTATCACTCTCTTATCCATCCATAACTATGGTCTATTTCCTTTTATTTTTAAGTTTTTAAATTTACTACAATTTATTCACTTTATATCCCAGCTGTAGCCCCTTCCCTTGTCCCCTCCTAATACCGCCCTTCCTCCCTCATCTCCTCCCATGCCCCTTCCCCAGTCCACTGATAAGGGAGATCCTCTTCCCCTTCCATCTGACCCTAGCCTATCAAGTCTCATCAGAACTGGCTGTATTGTCTTCCTTTGTGGCCTGGTAAGGCTGCCCCCCCCCCCCACACACACACACGGGAAGGTGATCAAAGAGCCAGCCACTGAGTTCATGTCAGAGACAGCCCCTGTTCCCCTTACTAGGAAACCCTCTTGGATACTGAGCTGCTATGGGCTACATCTGAGCAGGGGTTCTAGGTTATCTCCATTCATGGTCCTTGGTTGGAGTATCAGTCTCAGAAAAGACCCCTGTACCTAGATTTCTTGATTCTGTTACTTTCCTTATGGAGCTCCTGTTCCCTTGAGGTCTTTCTATCTCCCTCATAAGATTCCCTGTATTCTACCCAAAGTTTGGCTATGAGTCTCAGCATCTGCTTCGATACCCATCTGGGTAGAGTCTTTCAGAGGCCCTCTGTGGTAGGCTCCTGTCCTGTTCCGTGTTTTCTACCTCTTTCAATATCTCCCCCATTTGGTTTTCTGAATGAGGATTGAGCATCTTACCTAGGGTCCTCCTTCTTGCTTAGCTTCTTTAGGTGTACAGATTTTAGTATGTTTACCCTATATTATATGTCTCATATCCACTTATAAATAAGTATAAACTATGTATGTCTTCCTGCTTCTGTGCTGCCTCACTCAGGATGATCTTTTCTAGTTCCCACCAATTGCTTGCAAATTTTGTGATTTCCTTGTTTTTAATTGCTGAGTAGTATTCCATTGTGCAAATGTACCACACTTTCTGTATCCATTCCTCAGTTGAGGGACATCTGGGCTGTTTCTAGCTTCTGGCTACTACAAATTAAGCTGCTAAGAACGTGTTTAAACACATGTTTTTGTTGTATACTTGAGTGTATTTTGGCTATTTCCCTTTCTTGATGAGGTCTGTCTGCACCCCTAGTCTTTTACTCTATACTCAACCTCTGCGGTTCTACTGATTGTGACTTGGTTACCATTGACTTAAGCCGTATCTTTCCAAATTTACATTTTAAGACATATTTTTATTTTATGTGCATTGTGTTTTGCCTCCATGTATGTCTTCACGAGGGTGTTGGATCCCCTGCAACTGGAATTACAGACAGTTGTGGGCTGCCATGTGGGTGCTGGGAGTTGAACCTGAGTCCTCTGGAAGACCAGTTAGTGCTCTTAATTACTGATCCATCTCTCCAGCCCTACAAAATTTACTTTAAAAAAATAAGATTGATTTTTTCCATTTTTGTGTGTGTATGTATGTATTTATATATGACTGTGAGTTTATGTGTGCCACATGTCTGTGAATGTTCTCTGAGGTCTAAGGGCATCAGATTCACAGGGACTGGAATTACAGGTGGTTGTGAGTTACCTGATTTGGATGTCAGGAATCAAACCTGGACCTCTGCAAGTGAAGCAAGTGCTATTAATCATCAATGCATCTTTCCAGAATGCCCAAAGTTTTTTTTTCTTTTTTGGTCAGGATATTTTATCACAGCAACAGAAGTGAAACAATAATGTCCCCTCCCATGTTCCATCATGTGTGTTTTTATGAATATATGCATATATATAATATATATGCATATTCACAAACTATGTTCCATGTAAGAAAAAAATGTGATATTCATTTGAGTCTAGTTTATTTTTCTTAACATGATAATCTCTATTTTCATCTATTTTTTCTAGTCCACCCCCTTAATTTTTTAAATGTGTTTATGTGTATGTATGTATGTGTGTATGCATATATGTATGTGCATGTATGAGGAATGTATGATATGCATATGTGGGTGGTGGATGCACAGGCGTGTACAAATGTATCTGTCTATATACATATATGTCCATACTTGCAAAGGCCAGAACATAACAAGTTCTCTTACTCACTGAACTATTGTTTTTTTGACATAGGGACTCCTGTAGCCCAGGCTGCCTTCAAACTCCATATGCAGCTGAGGATGACCTTGAACTCTCAATCTTCTTGACTCTACCTCTCAGATGCTGGGGTCACTGGCATACTCCACCACATCTAGTTTATACAGTGCTGGGATCAAACCCAGGAACCTTTCACACACTTTCTAAACACTCTGCCAACTGAATGACATCCCTATTCAAATTTTCTATACACTAAGGCTCATGTCCAACTGTGTCATTCTACAGAGATTCTGTCAGGAGAAAATACAGAAGGTGCGCATGGATCACAGATGGCAGATGATAGCCTGAAGAGCCTGATTCTCCCCTTCCTTGGCCAGGTTGGTCTAATGACAGTAGCTTAATCACAGGTCACCCCTTAGGGATATTTTTTGCTGCTTAGCAACCCAAACAAGCTCGACCTGTTACCATAGAAGCTTCTAGTAGGATGAGGAAACGAAGACAACTGAAAATCAGCAAATCTCAGAGAAATGGAATATTCTAGAACTTTGTATTAGAATAAGTGTATATTTAAAGAATTAACCTGGAATTCACCAGTTTGTGAATAAAATTTGTGAATAAATAAAAAATTAAATCCTTGAGCAGATGTTTCTATGTCTCTGATACTTCTCTAGCTAAAATTCAGGGATAGGACTTGTTTTGTTTTTAAAGACAGGGTACAGTGTGGCCCATGTTAGCCTTGACATACTATGCAGCTGTAGACAACCTTAACCTCATCCTCCTCTAGGAATGTTTGGATTGCAGGCATACACAAGCATATATATATATATATATATATGTATATGTATACACAAGCATATATATATATGTATATATAATATATATAATATGTCTAGGCATGTACAAAAAGAGTTCTCTTGTTTAAGTTGATTGCCACTGTGGGTGGCAATATTCTCTGTGGTGGGGGTCTGGAATGTACAAAAAGGAGACAATGAGGGCCAGCAAGATGGGTTAATGGGAAAAGAAACTTGCCATTAAACCTAATGACCTGCTTCCAATCCCTGGAACCTGGAATGCACATGATAGGAGGACAAGATCAACACTAGGGTTCACATGCCAGCGGCCATCTTGTGCTCTCTTTCCCTCCTTCACACACACAGACACACAATTAAAAACAAATTTTAAAGGTGAAAGTAAGATGAGCACAGCATTTGTCTCTGTACTCCTTGACTCTGGATGCCATGTGAACAGTTGCATCAACTCCTCCCACTATGATAGACTGTGTGCTCTTGAACTGTGAGCCAAAAGTAAAAGTTTTCCCCTTAAGTTTTTTCTTTCAAGTATGTTCTCACAGCAATGGAAATAGTAATTAATACATTGTTCTTCCTTCAAAGTTTTAAAATCACTCTTTGAAAAAATTCAGGAAATGAATGAATTTTTAATAGATTTCATGTCCTAAATTATTGTAAGCTATGTCCTGTGCCTTCCAACTTCAGCCTACCCAGAATGGGAGCCATCCTTTGGTCTGACGCAACCAAATGGTACATGTTTACCCAGACATCAGTCACTTGACAATCATCTCAGAGATCAGAGTGCCTGTTATGGCACCTGCTATGTAACATTGGTTCCAAAGGAAAAAAGAACAAATATTCACCCCAGCTAGGATGCCAACAGCAGAAATGGTTGCACCCAAATCTAGCTTGGAGAACCAGTGGGCTTACTGGGCTTTAGATAAAGGAATGTAAGCAATCCAAACAAAACTGCCTCCCTGAGATTCCCACCCAAGCCTGACAGTTGACTCACAAAAGCTGCAACATCCCTCAGAGTTCAATCAGCTTGTAGGCAACTCCACAGAAGAGAGGCCCTTTTCCTCAGTGATTGCCCAGTGTTTTTATTCTTTTATGGACTGGGGCTTATAAATGGTTCAACTTTCGGAGTTTCCTGAGCCTGGAAACTTTCCTTGGTTTCTTGAGTCCTCAAAAGAGCTACACACATCACAGACTTACTTATCTTACTTAATAACAGACATAAAATAAGAGTGATATGTCAGTGTTGGCTAACTAGACGTATTAACGGCCTTGGAGACATTGAAGCTGGACCCCTCCCCTGAACCCTAGAAGGGAAAAGCATCAAAATTGTCTCTAAGATTTAAAATTCTATAGGAAAATGTAGAGATATTAGGGATTTGTTGAGGCCCTAAAAGGGATACCTACTACTTACCTCCTGGTCAAAGGGTCAGATTCTAAGTTCTACCTCTAGCACTGAGTGTGAAACTGCCTTAAACCCTACATTCTATTGTCTACTCCCTTAAGAGTTAATCCAGCCAGGTGTATATGCCTTTAATCCCAGCACTCAGAAGGCAGGAGCAGGTGAATGTGAGTTGGACGCCAGCCAGGATGGTGTAGAGAGAACCTGCCTCAAAATAAAAAAGGGAGGTTCAACTGAGCCTGTCAGTCACCTGGCCAGGAGACACCCCTCTTTTCTATGAAAAACAATTCACCTCAAGACATGCTGAAGAAATGAATCATAATTATATCCCAGAATCTCTCCCTTGATGAAGTTCTGGACTTATCTTCATTGCTAGGCCTACTTACTTTTTGCATTCTGACTCAAAACTGGAAATTTTCCTCAGTTTTTGTCTATTTTGTACAATGGCCCAAACTCTAAACATGCTTGCTCTGACACTCTGGACTTCCTCATTCTTCCCTGAGTCACCTTCACCTAATCCCATCATGACCGCAGATGCTCACAGACCTCCACTACTCAATCTGCCGGCCCTCTTGTACCCTAACTTAAAAGGCATTGCTTTCTCTTCCTCTTCTCCATCTCCCTCCTCCTGGCAGCTGCTGAGAGTTACAGCTTGCCTGCCACATGGTTTCTCAAAGTTTCCTCTGAGTCATTCTTTTATCAAAGAAACTGAGAACTCACAAAAGGGAACCCCGATTCTCTAGTAACATTGTCACTTCAGATGAGATGTGTGATGAAAAGATAAAATCTCTAGACTTAGAAGAAAATCACTTGCTGAGGTTGCTATGGTCTATAGTGTTATTGTTGTTTATTATACTTTATTAATTAATTGTGTGTCTCTCTCTGTGTGTGCACAGCATGCTGGACTTTTTTGTTTCCAATTTTAAATTTGTTATTCTCTTGTGTTGTATATATGTGAGGCATACACATGCCATGGCACACATGTGAAGACCAGAGGATGACCTTATAGAATCACCTCTCTTTTTTCACCCTTACATGAGTTCCAAGGATCAAATTCAGGTCACCAGGCATTTACAGCAAGTGCCTTTACCAGCTGAACCATCTCACCTGTTTTCCAAACACATTTTAATTGGCAGATTAATTGTACACATCTATGTTTTGACATATAAATGTATCAAACTAATTAACACAGACATCACCTCAGATGGTGTATTATCTTATTTTAGTGTCATGAGGGTGAACTTTCAATATTCTTTCCATATGTATGTTTGAGTTCTGAACGTCCTTATTCAAAGGCCCCAAATCCTCTGCTATGAAAGTTGACAGATGGTAGCAAACTGGAGCCCATTCTGGTCCCCTTCTTTTGGCCCTCTCATCCTATGCCCATAACCGCTATCTCTGAGGGAGATTTATCAACCCTGTGCTCTTAGCAAAAGTGGCAGGCCCAGATCATCACCATGGAAACTGCATCAGGACTGCATAGAGATGGGAAGAGCAGGGAACTGATATTTTCTACTCTTTGGATTCAGTTGTAAACCATGACTGGTACACAGTGATCCTTCATTAAATGTTGATTTTGAAAATGGATGACTGAAACTTAATGCATAGAGTGTAGGTCTAGCCAACATTTTTGTTTTTAAATATTTGTGTATTTTTATTTATGTGTGTGAGTGTTTTGACTGTATATGTAATGTGTGTATGCCTGGTCCCCCAGAATCCAAAGAAGGTATTGGATATCCCTGGGCTAGCATTACACAGTGTAAACCACTATGTGTGTACCCTGGAAAAGCAGCAATTGGTTTTAACTTTGAGCCACCTCTTTAACCCCTCCCAACCACTTTTATCTCCTGTGATGGACCAAGCCCCTTTGATGGCACAGTACACTAAACATAGAAATCAAGAGTAAACTTCATTCATTGAGGTTTTTTATTATTTTGTCTCAGTAAGTTAAAACCCATAATGGATAAATAAGGGCTATGGATATGGCTCAAATAGTTTCTTATCTAACATGCAGGATAGGCTAGGTTCGAGTTCCAGAATCAGATACACTGGGTGTGGTGGTGCACACCTATCATCTCAGCACTCAGGAGATACAGAGAGGAGCTTTGGAAATTCTAGGTTGCTTGTTGTTATTATTGTTTGGTGTTGGTTTTGGTTTGTTTTGGGGGAACAGAGTTTCTATGTGTAGCCTTGGCTTTCCTGGACCTCTGTAGACCAGACTGGGCTCAAACTCAGAGATCCACCTGGCTCTGCCTCCTGAGTGCTGGGATTAAATGTATGTGGCATCACCACCCAGCTAAATTCAAGGTTGTTTTCAGATACATAACAAATTCAAGGGACCCAGCTCCTAGTATGATGAGATTTGGAAATGAGACTTTTGGGAGATGATTCAGTCATGAGAGGGAGGCCCTCAGGAGTAGGTTCAATATCCTCATGAAAGCCATCTCCAAGAGATAATCTCTATCTCCACCATGTGTGAGCACAGCAGCTGTCTACACCTGAAGTAGCCCTCAGCAGACAATGAAGCAGTGGCTGCTGCTTTGATCTAAGGTTCCATACAGCCCTTCAGAAGAGTGAAAAGTTTACTTTTATCATGAAAAAATAGGTGTTACATTTATTTACAAGGGGCACTAGGAGCATACTGCCACAGCAAGCATATGAAGGCCAGGGGGCAACTTTCAGGAATCAGTTCTCTCCTTCTACTGTGTTGGTCCCAGGGATCAATCTCAAGTCATAGTCGTTGGTGTTGAGAGACTTTTACTTACCCAGCTGTCTCTCTGCAGTTCCTTCATTTAGCATCCACTTTGTCTATAATACTTTTTATGACCCTGTGAGCAGACTAAGGGAGTGTTATTGTCTTTCCCTATGAGGTGGGCTGGGTAATTATGGATAATGAAGATAATTACCCATAATTACTATCATTCAAAAATTATCTGCACTTAATAGGTGAGAAAATAAGGTCCAGTCTCAAGAGTCAAGATCACATGGCTCAAGAATGGCCAGAGTCAGTCTCCAGAACAGTGACCATAGGAAAGACATTGAAAGACGCCTTAGGGAGGATCTTCTGTGAACTCTAGTCAGGGAGAGAGAAGTAGTACCAGCATGGGATGTGGACCAAGCTCCAGCTGACCATCATTGAATGCTTTGATTTACTCCTGCTAGACCTTAGAGAAACTTATTTCTCATTCATCTCATGCATTAACCCCAACTCTTAGCAATTTATATACCCAAAGTATGACTTTCTAAAAGTGGAAGGTGTAGGCAGTCTTCTATGTAGACACATGAAGTGAACCTCAGGGTCTACTTTGTCTGAAATGAAATTGATCAATAATAAGGAGAAACCATGGATTCCAGGACAGCCAGAGCCACACAGAGAAATCCTGTCTCAAAAGAAGGGGTGAGAGAAAAGAAACAGGACTTTCATTTATAGCATCCATCTACTTATTCATTCTTCCATCTAATCACACATTTGTCCTTTTATCCATCTATGTAGCCATCAACCTTCCATTTTTACATACATGCATACACACATTCATGCAACCATTCACCTTCCATTCACACATATATATCTAGCTACTTATTCGTTCAACTATCTATGCAACCATCCACCTGTCCACTGATCTATCTATCCGTGCAACTATCTACTCTCTATTCATGCAGCTATTCACCATTTATTCAACTGTCCATCCATCCATCCATCCAGCCAGCCATTCATCCACCTCCTCATTCATCCAATTATGTATGTATCCATCCACCTGTCCACTCACCTACCCATCCATCCACTCACCTACTCATTCATCCATTTATGGAGCCATCTAACTATCCATCCTCCTGTGCATCCCTTTTTCCTCCCATCCAATTATCCATCCAACTCCCTCTGCATGGTGCTTAATAAACCCCCATTGGAGCGGTGTGTGGTGGCACATGCCTTTAATTACAGCACTCGGGGAGGCAAAGGCAGGCGAATTGCTGTGAGTTCACGGCTGTTCTGGTCTACAAAGTGAGTCCAGGACAGCCAAGGCTACACAGAAAAACCCTGTCTCGAAAAAACAAACAAACAAACAAACAAACAAACAAACACTTTTGCATCCTAATTCTCAGAACCTGTAAATATTGTGTAATATAACAAAATGTACTTACAGATGTGCTTAGGTCAAAATTTTTGAGCTAGAGATATTATCCTGGATTGTCTGTGTCATAAGTGCAATCACAAATATCCTTATAAGAGAAAAGCAAAGAGTTGGGAGGTTTGGTTCAATGAAAAAGAACTTAATAAGCATCCATGAATCCAGATTTGATTCTAGAAGGGGAGAGGAGAATAAAGCAAGAAGGCAGAAGGGTCAGAGGGATGGAAGAATGGAGGAAGGGAGACAGTTTTAGAGATGTTACACTACTGGCTTTGAAAGTGGAGAAAGGGGCATGACCACGAGTTCTTCTCTCAGAGGCTGCCAGAGAAGCCAACTTTGTTGACACCTGATGAACAGATTTATGTTGTTTTAAGTTACTCTATTTTGTGGTCATTTGTAATAACATAATAAGAAAATTATATACCCATTTACTCATCCATCTAGTTATTAGCCATACAACCATCCTGCCACCTAGTAGCTGCACATATATCCATCCATTGTCCATCTACCTGTGAACATTCTATCCTTCATCCATGATACTTCCATCCATCCATCCGTTCATTCATGCATTCATTCATTCATATTCTTCCATTCATGTATCACTCCTCCATCCATGCATACATACAACTTCCCATACATGAGCCTTTCATTCACTATCCATCCAGGAACCTTCTATCCATCTGGGTATCCCTCTATCCATCCTCTATCTATGATCATTCCTTCCATCCATCCATCATGCATCCATCACCCACCATCCATGATCCTTTAATCTATCCATCCACTATGTATGATTCTTCCATCCATTCTCCATTCATGATCCTTCCACTCATCAATTATCCAGCTATCCATCCATCCACCATCTACTAATGATCATTCCATCATCTGTCTATCCATTCAACCATGATTCTTCTGAAATCTGTCCAGCCAGCTATAAAGCCAACAAAGAAAGGAAATGTTTCTCCAAAAAAGTGTGAGTGCATTGACTACATATTAATTTTTATGTAGTACATTGAAGATCCACAAACTTTTTCTGTACTAGTCTGGATAGTATTTTATCTTTGTGGACCATATGTTCTGATTTACAACTCCACTTTGCCATTGTAGCAAAAAAAAAAAAAGAAAAAAGTGGACACAGACAAAACATAAATGAAGGGTGTGTCTGTGTCCCAATAAAATCATGTTATACAAAAATAGAGCATGCCATATTTCACAAGATTCCTAACCATCTGTGCCTAGATGATTCATCCACTCACTCCCTTCCTGACCAATATCATCCATTTTTCTCTCCTACATCCTCCACTCTAGAGTGTAGCCTTTCTAACAGTGCCACAGGAGCAGTGGTAGCCATCAACTGTAAGAGTTCTCTCTCTCTCTCTCTCTCTCTCTCTCTCTCTCTCTCTCTGTGCGTGTGTGTGTGTGTGTGTGTGTGTGCATGTTTGTGTATAGCTGTGTGTGCACACGCACATATGCACACATGTGTGTAAGTACATTGGCAGGCATGTGGAGATCAGAGCACAGTTTGGGGAGTTAATCATCTCCAGCCTTCTTGTGTCCACCATGTTGCATACCCCAGGCTAGGTGGTCCATATGCTTTCAACCAATTCTTCTGTCTCTACCTCCCAGCTCACTGCCTGGCTTTTATACATGGGTTCCAGGGATGGAATTCAGGTAGCCAGTTTTGCACAGCCATTTTACTCACTGAGCCATCTTACCAACCTGACCTTCAGGGTAGAGCTTTTCTTATTCCTTTTCAGTTGGGGGATAAGACATGTGGTCTCTAGGTTGACCTCAAACTAGCTTATGTAGCCAAGGGTGCCTCTGCACTCCTGGTCCTCCTGCCTCCATCTTGCAGTAGGCATCATCACCCACAGCTTAAAAAAAAAAAAAGTTGTAATGCAGTCGAAGTTAAAAGACTTTCTCATTGAACGCCCATTTGCCAACTCTAAAATTTACTGCCACTAACATTCTTCTTTCTTCCTCCTCCTCCTCCTCTTCTTCTTTTCTTAGTTTTAATGAAACTTCAGAGAAACTAAGATTGTCGCAGCTCTAGGAGGACAGAGAGCAGCCTTCTTTTCAGGACATAATGTTATTCTCCATGTCTGGGGAAGTGTCTGGCTCACAGAAAGGGCCCCGTCGATATTTCTAATTGAATGCGGGGGTGAGGCACTGGCCTTAGGAAATACTTGAGATTTCTCTCACGTCCTCGGTGTCTGCTGAAACTAATATTCGTCTTCCGCAGACACTGACAATGACGCATTTTGACGTGTGCAAAATGCGCACATGATTAACCTGTGCGGGGGACTTTTGACGTCTTTTGCCACGTTCCTCCCATGGGGTTCTCATCTTCTCGAGGACAGGTCTGGGAGCTCAGGCAGTTGCCATGGAAACCTCCGATGGAATCAGGGATGTGAGAGGCTGGGGAAGATGCTGAGAGAGAGCGAGAGAGAGCTGCAGAGAATGGAATTTTCCAGCCCCTGCAGTAAGATGGTGGGTTCAAAAACCAAAGCTTACCTCAAGTCCTGGAACTCACCTCTACCTGTTCTGACCCCGGGACTTTCTTAGTGTCCATCACCATCTGCAGCCCTCCTTTTGCCTTTTAAGAGTCCAAAATCCTGGGTTCATCACTTCCCCCCTTTTACTTCTTTGAAAATACTTTACACTCCACGTCTGTCTATCTATCTGTCTATTTATCTCTTTCCTCCACAGCCACACCCTATTTCACACACTTCATTATACAAAATACAAACTGTAACTCACATCAGCTCTCATGCCCCAGACCAAAATTTTCTACTTTTTAGTGTGTGTGTCTCGGGGAGGCAGGGGAGGGGGAGTTTGCCATGAAGCCCAGAAGACGGTATGGGATCCCCTGGATCTGGAATTACAGGCAGTTGTGAGCGGCCTGATATGGGTTCAGAGAACCAAACTCCTGTCCTCTGCAAGAACAGCAAGTGTTCTTAACCACTGAACCATCTCTCCAGCACCTACTTTTTTCTTTTCCTTTCCCTTTTTGAAATAGAGTCTCATACTGTAGCTTAGGCCTACCTCATTCTCATGGCAATCCTTCTGCCTTTGCAAATGTTGTGATTATAGGTGTAAGCCACCATATCTGGCTTCTAGTTTAAAATTTATTGAGTATTATAATATTACCAGTTTTGTGTGTCGTTGTGAAGAACACATGCCAGTGGTCCCACAGACAGCACTGTTGCAGGTTAATAACACAGGAGTGATCTAGTAATCAAAATGGCTGCCAAATGGTAGCATACAGAACAAAGATATCCCCCAACACAGAGATCATTGACATCTCAGATGAACCAAAATGGGATAGTACAAGAGTTACATTACTCTACTGAAAATCATCTGCACCTGAAAAAATATATGAGCTCTTTATTTCTAGAAGTTTCCATTTGATTCCATTTATATTATAAAGAACATCATACATTTATATGTTGATCCCTTATGTGTGATTAATCTAAAGGCCTAATGTTCTTGAACCGCAAATGATTACAAGTAATTAAAACTTCAAAAAAAAGAGGGTGGGGGAACATAGATTATAGAGCTAGACTGTCTGAGGTGATGGAGTGAAAAGGAGGTCATACTCACTTGCATGGCCAGTACATGGCAGATCCAAGATTGAAACCCTGGTGGTAACTCTTAATTAGTCTGTAGTCTTAAGCCAAAAGTTGCTTGTGCTCTGATGTCCATTTAGAGGCACCTGAGGTGGGAACATATGGTCCTAGACAAGACTTCATTATTATCTGACTCCATTTTTCTTGTTATTTTTGTGTGACTTGTCCTAAGAAAACACCTATACACCCCAGATGGGGATCCAGCAACAGACCAAAGAAAAGATACTCAAGCAAATCTTCATGAACCAATGATTTTTAGGTTAGGGTGCCTAGAGGAGCCCAGCACCATGAATCAACATGGTTGTCAATTCTCAAATGCTTGCACTTCTGGAGTTTCCTGTAAAATATACATCACTATTGAAGAATTTCCTCTTCCAAAGTAGTCATTACTGTTTATACAACACTGGGGATAGGTCTTCTTGGTCTTGTAATCTCCAGAGCTATCTATTCATAAATATACATAATTGCACACTCACCCAACCATCCATACATCAATTCTTCACACGTCTTTTTTTTTTTTTGAGACAGAGTTTTTCTGTGTAGCCTCGGCTGTCCTGGAACTCACTTTGAGGCTGGCCTTGAACTCAGAGACGTGATTGCCTCTGTCTCTCAAAAGAAAAAGTTGTGTGCCACCATGCCTGACCACACATCTATTTATTAACCTATCCATTCATCTATCTCTCCATGCAGCCCTCCTTCTGTTTCTCTGTTAACTCTTCCATCCATTTTTCTATTCATCCATCCATACCATACTTCCCCATCCATGCATTCATTTATCAGCTCATCAAACATCCATCCATTAACACATCTTTCCACCCACACATCCATCCATCTATGCATCCATCTATCCACTCACCCAAGAAAAAATAAGATCCTGAAAAAATATTATGAAGAACTTCATCATACATTTATATGTTGATCCTTTATGTGTGATTAATCTAAAGGCCTTTGCACAACCTCTACCTAGTTCTCTCTCTGAATTAATTCATCTCTTTTGTTCACTCCCCATCAGACAGCTCCACTCTTGTGTGTTCTTCTAACACAAATATGCTCCAGCGTCACATGCTTCTGAGTCAGTTCCTTCTGCTCACAGTGGCCATTTCCCTAATGAACCCAAAGGCCCTTCCCTCCTCTCTCTATTCAGGTCCACTCAAACAGCACCATCTCCAGGAAGACCTTCCCAAAGCACCCTCTCCTCCTCTGCATTTGTAGGACTGGTCCCCATCTGTTGTTATAAGCTAAAGTGATTAGCAGATGAGCCTCAGCAGTGAGGCAGGCCACTAAACCTAAGGGCTCCCAGAAGACCATGGTAGTCCTGGTCTCTAGTGATCTGTTCTGTCTCTCCATCCCACCGCTCCCTTGCTCACTTGATTTTAGAAGCCAGTGGTTTTCACCATGTTTCTGTGAAACAAGAAGCTTTTCATGCTTCATGCCTGTTATTCCCTGAGGCTGGAGCCGCCTCTGCCCAGCACTCACTGTCTGTGTCTCCTGCTTACTCAGAGCTCAGCTGCAGTGTGCTGACTCCCTGCATGGAAAGAGCCCTGGACTCTCTGAGGCTCTCTTGCTGGTCCCAGGATGCTAATGTGAGTTGTAGAAGACACAGGTGTGCTGTGGAACACTCAGCACCTCGCCTTCACTATGCCCACATCCTCTCCTCACTCCAGGTTCCCTGCAGAGAGGGATGAGGTCATTGGAAATCTCAAATCCTAAGATTGGGATGGAAACAGCTGCAAGCTGAGTTTCAAAGAACAGATTTCACTGTGATGGAAGGAAGCTTTCCTTTCCCGAGAATGGTGGCAGGACATAGGCATTGATTCTCCAAAATGTGCTAAAGGCCTACTGTGTTCAGGCTGGGATGCAGGATTTGCGTATATGCTCTGGTTTGGGAGTAGAGACCATTCCTGCCCTTGAGGGACACTGTCCCTTCTCCATTCCCTCATTTCCCTCTTATTTCGGTTTACCTGGCAACAGCATGAGCCAGCCCCTGTTACTTCATACTGTGTGGGCTCCCAAGCTGGGAGTGGAGCAGACTCATGTGGACATCAGACTCATGTCACTGGGGTGGATGGTTCTAGCTGTCTAGGCTCTGCTTCAGTCCTGCACCTTGTGTTTTGCTTGTGGGGAACTGCATTACTTGTACCATGCTTTGCAGAAGGAGAAATGTGATGTACTGGAGCTCTGCTGATTAGAAAGTTGATAGAGCCCCAGCAGCACAGCAGGATGTGTTCTCACTGCCCATTTAGCGTTTATTTACATGTGGATGTGTGTGCTCTCACTAGACAGACGCCCAGACCTAGGAGTGTTCATGGATCTGCTTTATTTCTTCCTTGTCCTGTCGTAGATCTGAAAGATTAAAACATGAAAGCAAAGCCAAACAAACAAATTTTATGTGCTCAGGTAGACTATGTATTCACCCCTAAATTAATAATGTATGGGTTGGGGCTGGCAAGGTAGCCTAATGGGTTAAGGCACTTTCCATCAAGAATGATGACCTGAATTTGTTCCCTGGAACACAC
>CM053747.1:52613319-52670716 GCA_028658305.1 Pachyuromys duprasi | reverse complement strand
ACTAACTCTCCCCTGATAGCCCTTTCATTGCTGGGGCTCATCTGCCAATCACTTTAGCTTAAAACAGCAGATGGGGACCACTTCTACAAAATGGAAATGGGTGAGGTGCAGAAAGGAGGAGAGGGTGCTTTGGGAGGGTCTTCCTGGAGATGGTGCTGTTGAATGGACCTGAATGAAGAGAAGAGGGAAAGGCCTTTGGGTTCATTAGGGAAATGACCACTGTGAGCAGAAGGAACCTGACTCAGAAGCATGTAATGCTGGAGCATATTTGTGTTAGAAGAACACACGAGAGTGGAGCTGTCTGATGGGGAGTGAGAAAAAGAGAAAGGGTATGGAGGTGAATTCAGAGAGGGAACCCAGCAGAGGATTACAAAGCCCTTTAGATTTCACTTAGGGGATTGGAACATAAGCGTATGATGAAGTTATTTCCAATATTGGAGGGTCTATTTCCTTTCTTAAATAGATGAGTGGATACGTGGATGACTATGATGGGTGAATAAATATATAAATGGATGGGTAGATGGATACCTAGATGGATAGATAGATGGATGGGTTAACAAATGGATAGATAAGTGAATGAATACATAGATGAATGAATGGGTCAGTGGTGGTGGGATAATGGATAAATGGATGAATTAATAGGTGGGTGGGTAGATGAATGCGTGGATGAAAAATTGGGTAATGAATAAATAGGTAGATTGCTTAGTGGATGAATGAAAAGATGGATGTAAAGGCTGAGGAATGTATGAATTTACCATTGAAAGACAAATGTGTTGGTGATGAAAGTGTGTTTGTGTGTTCAAGTGAGAATGTGCTTGTGTTTCTAAATGAATGCATAATTGGTTTGTGGATATTTCTCATAAATATACTTTTTAATTTTTTCTCTAGAGATCATTTCCAATTGTAAATTTTCCCTGTTTTTGATCTCTACACCATCTAACCTGGAAGATCATGACTGAGATATGTGCATATAGATGTTTCATTAGTAAAGAACTGGTATATAAATGTTAATAGAAAGATGTGTAATATAAAATCAGCACAAAATATAGGAATTTCAAAAGTGTGGGACAGACAACAAATACAAATGGAATTTTCCAGTCTCCCTTCCACCTATCACACCCTGGTTAAAGAGGAGTGTGGCTCAGAGCTGTGGGAAGCTGTAACTCAGAGGAAACCTTGTCAGGTGATGGTCACCTGAAGGTGTGTTTTGAAGATGGACTTTACTCTGTTTATAGATTTCATCATTGTTGGATCTGTCACATTCCACACAAATGCAAAATATCACCAGGTGTGTAAATGTGTTACTCATTACCACACATCCAACCCACAGGCTACTACCACCTTTTCAAGTCACACTTCGGTAGCATAACTGGCCAACTTTTCCTGCCTCGATTATTGCACAAGCTTTTGACATTTCTTCAGCATCAAAATAAAACCCTGAGTTGTTACCTTCATATGTTTGGCCTTTCCTTGACTTCCTGTAGCTCAGAATAAAAGCCTGTTCCTGGACTAGAAAAATGGTCCAGGGGTTAAGCATTTTCTGAGCCAACATGAGGACCAGAGTTCAGATCCCCAGAACTCTTGAAAACACAATGTGGTCATGGTTGCCTCCCTGCATTACTAGCCTCAGAATGTTTAGATACATTCAGAGAGAGCTGACTAGCAAGAGTAGCCATATTCACAAGCTCTGGGTTTAATTGAGAGCCCCTGCCTCAAAAAAAAAAGTTGGGAGAGCCACTGAGGATGATTCTCAACAAACATCAACCTCAAGCTTCCCTATGCATACACACATGTGGACCCACATATATACAAACATATATGTACGCACATAAATGTTCACCATACACTTTTTTTAAGCCACTCCTTAACATGGACCAAAGCAATAGATGCTGCTTGGCTTGTCTCTGAAGGATTTGAAGGAGACTAACTAAGTAATAGGTCTCATCTTGTAGCTGGTTGTTTCAAATTCATAACACAGTGTGTGTGTGTGTGTATGTGTGTGTGTGTGTGTGCTCACAAGCTTGCATTTCATTCCTATCTTCTAAGTAACAAACAGGCTAAGCTTAGTCTTATGATGCAGCAATCATCTTGTGATGTTTACTGATTCAGCAAGCACAGATAAGGGTGTTTTAGTTCCATTCCATTATTGTGGTGGCTTAGAAAGACTTAAGGGCTGGGACCAGGTCAGCATTCAAAGTGAAGCTGGCTTATTGAGTAGATGATAGGGTCTCAGTAAGAGGACAAAGAGAGTAAGGTGGGATCATTGGGAAGAATATGGTACTCTGTGTGCTCCATCTTCAGTGTCTCATAAAAAGAATTTGGTCTGTGGTAGGACCTGGCCCCAGGAGCAAAATACCCCATGAACACAGGCTTCAAGGATCACGTGAATTCAGGCTGTGTCCTAGACTACCCCAACCCAATGCCACATCCTGCCTTCCTCGTGTGTTTGTGTGTGTATGTGTGTTGAAGTATGAAAAAATAATAAAGAATTAAATTTCAAAAACAGAAACTAATACAAAATAAAAACTATATCATGTGTTTTTTATACTACAGCTCCCTTTCTTGATCTGAGATGATTTCTTTGTCTTTGTTATCATATTTATTTTTATTTTCTTTTGTGTATATGTGTGTGTGTGCATGTGTGCATATTCAATGCCACAGCACAAGTGTGAACAGAGAACAGCTGGCAGGAGTCAGTTTTATCCTTCCCCCATGTGAGTCCCTGGGATTGAACTCAGGCAGCAATCACCTTCACCCCCTGAGCCATGTTGACAGCACCCAGTGAGTGTCATTAGTGCTGAGCCCAAAAGTGCAGTCATCTTACCAGGAGCTACACCACTAACCTAGTATGGGAACACGTGGCACTGTCTGAAGACATTTGGGGTTGTAACAGCACGGAAAGGCTATATGTTCCAGGTACCTAATGAATGGAGGCCAGAGATGTCACTCAGCAGTGCCCAGGGCAGCTAGTTGCCTCTACTACAAAGATCATGAAGTTCCATATGCCAGTCATGCTGAGGCTGAACAAAGTCGTGCTTTACAATAGGAACTTCTCCCACAAGCATATCAGAAAGCACGTTTGGCATCAGGGTGTGGAAATGTGCAATGTGCTCATACAGAGCCAGCTGTGTACTGAGCACAAACACATAGGACAGGAATGCATTTTGTCAGACAAGGGAGAGAAAAGGCAGCCAGCCCCAGGAAATTACAGAAGAGTTGGCTATCGGCTGCATCTAGGGACATGGAGTGCCGAGCGGACAGCTGCGGTTTCAGTGCTAGCCAAGGTGAGCTGTTTCCAAGAAGCTGCTGACTCCCTGAGTCCTGTGGAAATGCAGCTACTTCCTGGGCCTCAGGTGAACCTTTAGCTCACCTCCCATAAAAATTCCACCCACAGGGAGTCAAGCTTGAATTTTGCAACTGGACCCTGTCTTGACATTGGTATTGTGTGTTCTTCACCACTCTGGACTGTGTCAGAAAGTTTCTTCCACTGGTACTTTGGTTTTTCTTTCAAAACTTGACCAATGTGGGCTGAGAAGGTGGCTCAGTTGATAAAGCACTTGTTTTGCAAGCGCAAGGACCCAAGTTCAATCCCCAGATACCGTGTAAAAAGCAAGTTGTGGTAGCACATGCTTGTAATCCCAACACTGGACAGGAGGACAGTTCCTCACTGTCCAGACAGTCTAGCCTAATTAATAGTCTGTAGGTCTGTCAGAGATTCTGTCTCAAAGAAAGTGGGGAGCATTGCTGAGGATAATACACAAGGTTGCCCTCTACCCTCCTCTCTCACACACACAGAGATGCACACACACAAACATACACACACACTCCTTTCTCTCTCTCTTACACACACATACACACACAATCAAATGGTGAGTTTGTGAGTTTCTGTGAGTTGTGTTGTGAAGAAACAATTGTTCAGTGGTGCTTATTAAAATACAACAAGGGAGACTGTTCTGAACTATCTCAGTGCATACAATGGGACTATGCAGTGGGGGAGACACGGGCTCCATGCAGCACAGACATGTAAGGGATTTAGAGTTAAGCATCAGAGTGTGGGGCCATCAGTGGACAGAACACTGATAAGAGAAATCACTAGGTACAAGGAACAGGTGCAAGGGAGTCTGTGCCTGCATGACCACTCATCACATTGGCATGGCTGGTGGGTGCTTGATGAGATACAGAGGCAGGTGTATCTCAAGACTACCAAGCATTTAAATCACAGCCCTCTGTTGGGACAGGCGATGCCTCTGGCTACGCTTTAATTCCCTGGGGCTGGCTGCCTCTTTATCTCTTAAGAAACAGACCCTGCAGGTTCTTACTAAAATGCAATTTGAAACTGGGGATGAAGCTCAGCTGGTAGAATTCCTGCCTATCGGAGAGCCCCAACCTCCATGCCCTAAGGTGCATAAACCAAGTATGGTGTTGCATGGCTATAACCCCAGTACTTGGAAAGTGGAGGAGATGGTATTGAAGTTTAAATTCATATGCAACTGCACAGCCAGTTTGAGGTCCACCTGGAATACATGAGACCTTATTTTTAAGAAAAGGGGGAGGAGGAAGAAGAGGACAAGGAGGAGGAGGCTGGGGAGATTGCTTAGTGGTTAAAGCATTTGCCACAAAAGTTTGAGGACTTGAGTTTCGAATGCCCAAAAAACATGCAAAGTGTCTGATGACTGTGGGGCTCTGCCTGTGATTCTAGCCTTAGATGGTGGAGGGAGGAGATCCCTAGAGCAAGCTGGCTGGCAAGACTAGTCACATGGGTGAACCCTGAGTTTGATCGGGAGATACTGCCTTAGTGAATAAGGTGGAAAACAGAGTGACTGAGGATAATTCCCAACACTAACCCAGTGTCTCCACATACGCACATGTGTGCCCTAACACATGCAGCACACATGAAAAAATAGAAAAAGAAACAAGAACGGAATTGAATTTTATCAGGAAATACTATACACATTGGTATAGGACAAGAGTTTGGCAAATTGAAGACTATTTCTCAAAATAGAAGGGCAGCATTGGGTTTAGGAGATGTCCTCATTACTCACCAGCTCCCAAACTTCATGTCCTTGCAGTATCCCCTTTTCCTGAGCACAAAGGACAGGGCTTCTAACCTGTGCAATGCAACAAAAAAGATAGGCGGTCATTTTACGACTGTGTAACACAACATAAAACCCTGTCCAGTTAGCAACTCCCTTTGCTGTCTTGATGAAGGAGTTGTACTGGGAAAGCTTGACTAGCCAGGAAATGCAGGTGGTCCTCAGATCGTGGGCAAACTTCCAGCAGGAGCCGAGGAAGGGGCCTCCACTTCCTACAGCTGCAAGGAAGCAGATTCTGCCAGCAACCCAGGCAGCCTGGCCAGAGATCCTTCCCTAGCTGAGAGCCCAAACACACCGCTCCCTAGATTACAGATTTGTGAGACCTGGAGCAGAGGACCAGCTGAGCCACACCCACACTTTTGACCCATAGGAAAGCTATTGTTTAAAGCCACTAAGTCTGGGGTTGTTAGCTAGTAATTAAAATTGCGTTAATTGAACCCCGAAGAGATGGTTTCAGGGGACCTGAGTTCTGTTCCTAGCACCCATGTCCTGTGGCTTACTTATGCATGTAATTTTAGCCCCAGGTGATCTGACACCCTTTTTCTGGACTCTGAGGGCACCTGTACTCACACATGCACGCACACACACACACCATACCACATCTTCACAAATACTACAACACAGCACACTACACACACACCTCACCACAAACACACATATACATATGCACAATAACACAACTACCACTCAAAATTCAAAATAAAAATAAATATTTTTCAAAAGCAATGCATACACTACAGGAAACTTGTAATGGAGAAGCCCAGCATGCCCCTTCTCAAGGAGCATCTGACTTGGTCACACCCAGTCCCAAAGCCCCCATGGATTCCCACTGTTCCTGTCACATCCTGGAGACAGTGGGGACCACAGGATTTTCTCTGTACAAAGAGACAAATTTGTTTAGGTATAGGGTATTGGGAATATGTGTGTGTGTGTGTGTGTATGTGTGTGTGTGTGAGTGTGAACAAGTATATATGTATGTGTGGCAGGCACACACACACATACAAATATATATAAAGACAGCCTACTTGCCTGCTAACTGAGTTTCACCCCCAACCCCATGATGCTTGTTGTTTGTTTTGTTTTACAAGGCTTTGCAGTGTAGCCCAGGTTAGCCAAGAGTTCCTGACTCAAGCAATACTCCTACTTCAATTTTTAAGTGCATGTAACTTTTGACTTTTTATTACATTTTAGTTAAGTGTGTGTGTGTATGTGTGTACACCTGTACTTAGAGATACAGATGAAGAAAAGTGAGATCTACCCCATTGTCCTGCATTTTCATTTGCACAAGTGGAATCTCTCTGGAAGTCAGAACAAAGAGCATTTCTGAACCACCAGTTGTGCACTGGGCTATGAAATGGGCATGCTTCAAGCCACTGCATTAGAAAATCAAAACACAAAGATTTTTTTTTAGCCCCTGAAAAATTGGAGAATAAATTACATGAAATGGTCTCCATGGAAACAATCAGCAAAACAACCTTAATGGACCATGTTCTATGTCTGAAAAGGGCATCTTTTCAACACTTTGTTTCCTGTGCCATTTCTTGCCATTAAATGGCTATGTGCTTACACAATGGGTCCCCAACAGGCATTAAGTATGGAATAGGAGCTGTTCTGGCCTGGTCTGAGCCATTATCTTTTCGGTACATGCTTGGTCTGAGCTTCAAGTGGCTTCTACTTAGGGGAAATAATTACAGTCAGAAAAGATTGCTATTTCGAAGTTGTTTGCCTCCTGAATTATCCCTAGTTCACCATATGTGTGTGTTCGTGGGAGCCCACATTCTCTTTGCCCTCACAGCAACCCTTCTGTGCTCATTTCATCATTTTTTGCAGCTATTACAATCTTTAAATGTTATTAGCCCTAAGTCTAAACAACTTTCATTTGTCAGCCATATATCAGGCAAGTTGGAGCTACAACTTGCCTGTAGAAATAGTAGAAAATAGATTTTCTTGCA
Source organism: Pachyuromys duprasi (assembly GCA_028658305.1). NCBI lineage: Eukaryota > Metazoa > Chordata > Mammalia > Rodentia > Muridae > Pachyuromys > Pachyuromys duprasi. Next base: position 52,663,671 of record CM053747.1, on the reverse strand, counting down.
TGTCAACCCTTTTTTTAGACTTCTATGCACATCACTAGCTAGGCCTCATGAGCTTGGGTATAGCTAAGTTGGTAGAGTACTTGTCTAGCATGCCCAAGGGCCCGAATTCTATCCTTAGCACCATATGAACATGCTTCTTTTTACCAACACTTGGGGTATTAGGGTAAAAGGTTCAAAAATTCAGGGTCACCCTCAGTTATACCCTGCTTCCTCTCTTAGACCTCCATGCAGAGAATGCCAGCTCCTCACATTCTTCCTTCTGGCCCTCCATCTCTCTCCTCAGAACTCCACCGCTGGTCAGATGGTCAGTGGTGTCGGAGACTACACAGAAATGGAAAATCTCCCCTCCAACAAGTAACCTCTGATGGTTTCATTCCTTCCTCCCTTCACAATAAATTTGGTTATATGGGAAATAGCTGGCAGTTTCTTTTTAAAAACGTTTTCATTGTAAATCTACTTCACATGTTTTCAGTTTTTTTAAAAGTCAAATAAGCAAAAAGAGGTAGCTCATATCTATAATCCCAGCGAGACAGGAACATCTGTGAGTCTGAGGCCATACATGCCTGCACAGTGACTTCTAGGCTAGCTTGAGAGAGACAGACAGACAGACAAAGATATTGCATCAAAAAACAAAAGTGAAGGAAAGGGAAGTCAAACAAGAGGAGCACTCAGAGAAATACTGAAACACATTTCTGAACTGAATAATCTAGTATAGAAGGACTTTATTCTGCTTCTCAATGGTGTAGGGTTCCCTGGTGTAGACCCCCTGCTGCTTACAGTTGAAGCCCTGATTTTATGGCCACTGAAGTTCTATACTGTATTGATTATCTTCTGTTGCTGTCATAAAATGTCATAACTAAAGGTATTTCGTCTTACAGCTTATAGTCATTCATGGAAGTCAGGGCAGGAACTCAGAGCAGGAATCTGGAGGCAGAAACCGAAGCAGAAGCCAGTAGAGGAGTGCTTCATTCTGGCTTGCTCCCTATGGCTTGCTCAGCTGCTTTCTTATAAAACACAGGACTACCAGCCCCGGAGTGACACTACCACAGGGGGCTAGACCCTCCCACATTCTTTAATCAAGGCAATACCCCATAGAATTGCCCACAGGCCAACTTATGAAGTCATTTTCTCAGCTGAGGTTTCATCTTTCCAATGACTCTAGCTTGTATAAAGTCAATAAAACAAAAAGAAAAAAAGAAAAACAAAACTAGTTACCACATATACAAATATATCCTTAAATTTTTCTTTTATTTTTAATTACACAGTGGCAATAGGGTATGTGCAATTGAGTAAGGGTGCCTGCCCTTGGAGGCCAGAGGTGTCAGATTTCCGTGCACTGGAGTTAACAGTGATTATGAGCCACTAAATGGGAACTTAACTCTGGTCCTCTGAAAACTATTACATGCTCTAAACCACTGTGCCATCTCTTCAGCCCCTGCACAAGAATATTTTTACAGTGCCTCATGTGGCTCAAGCTGGTCTCAAATTCACTATGTAGCCAACAACGACCTTGAATCTCTGACCCTTTTGCTTGTATATCTAAAGTGCTGGGACTTCTGGTGTGATGGCCATGCCCCATTTATGTGATGCTGGCAGTCTTAGAAATTCTCCTGTTCAGAACTGAGGCTATGAGCACATGCTACCTGACCTTTAATGAGAGTTCTGGGAGTCTAAATCGGGTCCTTGCATTTGCATGACAAACGCTTTACTGAGCCATCTCCTCCGCCCAGAAAACTTCATTTTCAACAGGCGTGTGGAGAAACCTCTTGCAATGTTATGAGTTTGAATTGGCCCCCTCAATATCCTTATATTGATGCTCTACAGCATCCCCTGACTCAGAACGTGGCTGTTTTGGGAATTACAACTGGTACAGATGTAATTAGTTAAGATGGAGTCTTTAGAGTTGAGTCATAGTCAGATGCAACTGATGTCATTATAAAAATGGGAAATCAGATACTGGGCATGGTGGCTCACACTAGTAATCTCAGGACCTGGGAGGTAGAGGCAGGAGGATCAGAAATTCAGGGTCACTGTAAGCTACATAATCAGTTTAAGGGCAGCCTGAGCTATGTGAGAACTTTTCTCAACACAACAGAATTAAAAGTGGGGAGGAAGTGGGGTTTAGACACAGACAGGATTTAAACACATGGAACAAAGACGATACAAAAAACATCCTCCTGCAAGCTGAGCAGAGAAATCTCAGAAAGAACTAATCTAATGCTACCACTGGAAGTCATCAACCCTAAGCAAGCTAACTCACAGGCCCATGGTTTTTCACACATCTGCAAAGATTCCAATTAGGAATAAAGAATTAAATAAAAGCTATACAAAAATAAAAGTATAATAAAACAGTGGTCTACCCCCTACCCTAGGGTGAGACTCTCCTATCTATCTACCAGAATCCTGGGGTACTGGGAGGGTGGTGGTAGCTCCAACCTGTTATGAGGGGAAGGAAGGGAAAGCCACTTCAGGTTGTTACCATGGAAACTGCATGAGTGTGGGAAGAAGGACCAGGGAAAGAAAAGGCACAGAGGCCCACTTTATCCAAGCTTTGAAATACTCCTGGGCTTGAGGGTCCCAAACCTTATCATAGTATATGGTAGATGTTCAATAAATATTTACAGGGCAAATTAATGAAGTTGGTACCTGAAGTTATAGGTTTTCCTAGGTGATAGAATTAGACCCCAGTTGTAAAATGCACGAAACTTGTTTATAAAAATCTGGTTTTAAGGCTTCATTAAAAACTGTGTGTGTGTGTGTGTGTGTGTGTGTGTGTGTGTGTGTGTGTGTGTGTGTGTGTGTGTTAGGATGCATACACACATGTGTGTATAGACTTGAATTTTTATGAGGTGTCATCTATCATCACTCTTAAGCTTGTTTACTGAGGCAGGATCTCTCAATGAGCCTGGAGTGTCTAGGTAGCCAGCTCTGCCTCCTGAGAGCTGACATTACAGGTGGCTTCCCTACTTACCTGGCCTTCTTTTTTTTAAGCCTTCTTTAACTTTTCTCCAGCTTTTTTTAAAGTATTTTTTGTTACATTTGTGTGTGTGTGTGCAAGCACATGCACTCACAAACACACACTTGTGGAAAAAAGAGGACAACTTGTGTATGTTATCAGTTCTCTCCCTCCACCATGTAGGTCCTGTGTATCAAACTCATGTCATCAGACTTGGTAGCATGTGTCTTTACCCACAAAGCCATCTTGCTGGCCCATGACCCTGATTTTGTACATGGATTCTGGGATCCAAACTGCAGTCTTTGTGCTTACATAATAAGTGATTTACCTCTAAGTCATTTTCCTAGCCCTGTGGTTTTGTTAAGACAGGGTCTTTCACTGGCCTCGAACTAACCAAGTAGCTAGGCTGACTGGCCAGTGATTCTCAAGGGTCTTCTGTTTCTGCCTCCCTAGTACTAGGATTACATGTATATAATTACACTGTGTCACACTTGGCTTTTTATTTTTTTAACATGATCATTCATGAATGGATGCGTGTGCACACACTAGCACACATACCACATAAATTAGCAGCCAGTCATAGTGGTACAAGCCTGTCATTTCAGAACTCAGAAGGCTTAGACAGGAAGATCAAGAGTTTGAAGCAAGTCAATTGTCTCAGCTCTACTTAGGCCGCACATGGTGTTTCTTCATTTGTTGAAGAAGTAGCGCACACCTGCAATCCTCGTGCTCCAGAAGTAGAGGGAAGAGGATCAGAAGTTCAAAGCTCTCCTTGGCTATATATATAGCAAATGTAAAACCAGCCTAAAGTATGTAAGATCCTGTCTCAAAAAAAAATAGTCTTGGACAGATAGTATAAAGCCCCAAACTGAACCATGCAGCCACAAGCATTGCTAGAGACCCTGGCAGACAAATCTCCCTTCTTCCATTAACTCCTTTTCCTCCTTTCATTTTGCCTATCTGTGTTGGCTATGCTGGTGTCAGTGTCTGAATTTGTCTGCTTCATTCATTTGAATTGTTCCTTGGTTTCCAGGTGGCCTTGTCAGACCCTCAGGAAGGTCTTATGTGGGTTTGCTTTTGTGTTTTCAGGACCTAAAGAGTCCTGGGTTATTACCAATGTTCACAATACGTGATTCAGGCAAATATGGGAAGAATCATGCATATTTCAAATACACCCATGTCCTTTGACTCTGCAATATTCCTTCCAGAATACATCCTGCAGACACATCAAACTAAATACTTGGTACAATATGCATGAGCTGGCTTCTCTGGTTCTTCTGGAACCCCAGGGATAGGAATGAAGACTATTCCATTGTTCACAGAAGGACATCTGCTCATTAACTTCCCATGTCTTCACACTGTGGAGGATTTTGCCATAATAAAAAGAAAATGAACAAATTCTAAACCTGTCCTGGGACAATGCTTAAGATGAATTGTTGTGTGAAGAAAGACAGGTGACAAGCAATATAGGCTGCTGTTTTGCATAATGTATATGAGAATATAATTGTGCGAAATAGGATATGTCTAACAACGTATGCATAATAGATTATACATAATGACCTGTGTGTAATTATGCATAACAGTCTGCGCATAATGTGTGTGAATAATTTTTGCATAAATGCAGATATAAAATTTATCTCGGGGGCAATACACATAACATTGGAGATATGGAAATCACCATGGGAGGGGAGATATGAAATTCCAAAGCTCAGAGGTAAGAAAAAAAAAAAAGATTCCTTCTTCTCTGTGTTCAGCACTCTTATGCATCCTTGAAAGTTCAGAAATGAGAGTCAAGTAACTAATAACAACTAACAATGCCAGAACTCAGTTTCAGAGAAGTCACCACAACCAGTGATAAAAGCTTTAAAGAAAAATTAGATGGTGAACATCAAGGACCAGCCACAAAATAAAAATTTTAAATAAGAGTTACAAGTCAGGCGGTAGCACATGCCTTTAATCCCAGCACTCAGGAGGCAGAGACAGGGTTCGAGGCCAGCTTGATCTATAAGCAAGTTCTAGGACAGCTAGAGCTACAAAGAGAATCCTTGTCTCAAAACAAGCAAGTAAACAAGTGAACAACAAAAAGATAAATAAAATACTACTTGCATTAATGTCTACAAATATGCAACACCGGAAGGAGGGAGATATCGCGTTGGGTAAAGCTGGTGACCTGAGTTTGATCTCCATGGCCCACATAAAGAGAGGTTCTTCTCTAACCTCTGCACATGCACCATAGCTCATGCCCACACACACGCACACACAGACATAAATAAAAGTTAAAAACATCTCTAATACAAGACACAAAAGATGCTTACTAAAAAAAAAAAAAAAAGAATGATAACCTGGGTGAGATGTCACACACCTGTAATCCCAGCACTTGGAAGGCAGAGGCAGGCAGATCTTTGTGATACTGAGGCAAGCCTGGTCTATAGAGTGAGATCCAGGACAGTCAGGGCTACACAGGAAACCCTGTCTTGAAGAAAAAATAAAAAGAAAAGAAAAGAAAAAAGAATGAAATGAAGGAAAGAAGGAAGAAATGGAGCATTCAGAACAGGCAGGCAGTGAGATGGCTCATCTGATAGAGACACTTGCTCTCTGCCAAGCTTGAAGACCTGTGCACCATCCCTGGACCTCACATACTGAAAGGAGAAAGTCAGCGCCTCAAGTTGACCTCTGACCTCCTTACGTGTGCTGTGGTGGTGTGTGAACACATATGCAGGCATGTGTGCATACACACAAACACAAGCACACACACCAAATTCAATTTAAAATTTTAATTAAATTTTCTGAAAAAGAAATATGACCTTCAGCCCCAGCATATTCTGATGAGAATATATTCAATGACACAGCTGCTCAAAACGTTGTGGGCTGCTGCCCGCCACCCTTCTCCCAGGGTACAGGCTGGACATGCATTTTACCTTACAATTATTGCTGTTTCAGATGACATTCCCGTTAAGGCTTTGACATTTAAATGACAAATGTCGAGTCTCAAAACCCAGCACAGAAAACACATCTCTACTGAATTGGTAAAAGCAATTTTCATTTGCCAGTTCGCAGCCTGAGCCCTATCTTTGCATGGACACGTAATTCCCATAATTTAGGAGATGACTCACTATACCTGAGTCGTGACACTGAAGGAAGCATGCCTCTCCTGAGGGGCCCTAGAACTCGGTCTGCCTCGCTCTTTGAAACAAAGCATCTTCCAGCAGGCAATTACTTGCCTCGTGTTTTTATTCTCTTGTAAGTCACAGGATTGACCTTTCCTACCAAGGGGACAGTTCACTTTTCAAAAGACTTCCATAACATTTCAAAGTTACAAGCTACAAGCTGGAGAGATGGCATAGTGTTAAAGTGCTTGCCACCAAACCTGACCTCCTGAGTTCAATGCCACAAGCTGTCCTCCAACCTCAACAAGAATGCCATATCATGCTCCTGCTCTCTCTCTCTCTCTCTCTCCCTCTTTCTCTCAATTGTAATATAAAATTTAACACACACTCAAAAGAGAAAAAATGTCATTCAGTTTGTGGAGAACTTGTCAAGCCCAAGTCTGATCCCTAATACTGCATAAATTGGGCATGGCAGTATATATCTGTGAGGCCAGACCTCTGGAAGAGGGGGCAAGAGGGTCAAGTTCAAGGTCTTCTTCAGCTATGGTGTGAGTTTGAGGTCCTGGGGTATATGAGGCCTTGTCTTTTTTTTTTTATTTTTAAGACAAGATTTCTCTGCATAGCCTTGTCTGTCCTGGAACCTGATCATAAAAATCCACCTGCCTCAGCCTTCCCAGTGAATGAAGAGGTCTTGTCTTGAAAATAAAAATTCAAGCTGGTGTGGTGGCACACCTTTTTAATTCCAGCATTCAGGGAGACAGAGGCAGGCAGATCTCTGTGAGTTCTAGGCCAGCCTAGCCTACAAAGCAAGTCCAGGACAGCTAAGGCCACACAGAGAAATCCTGTCTCTAGAAACCTAAATAAATAAATAAATTAAGTTAAGTTAAAAATAACAAGAAAAAGAAGAAAATACATTCTCACAGAAGTACACAAAATTCACAGGGAATACAGCATATCACCACAAGGGGAGGGTCTCACTGGGTGAATATCTACACCACCCAGTTGAAGACTAGTCCACTTAGCAGCTACAGGTAGAGTGGATATCCAAGCCTACCCACTAACACACAAATATTTGTGTTTAAAGAGAACACTGGGGGTGGGGGTCCAAAGAAGTGAAACCTACATGTGGAAGAGATAGCTGCCCATCCATATTCATCAAACACACTATTTACAACAGCCAAGATGTCTATCAGGGACAGAAACCATCTCCAAATGCACCAGGTTGGCCTGTCAGCTGTTTCAGGCTGAAACTACCCACAGTTGGCTGGGGGAAAGGCTACTCAGCCTGCCTCTCCCTGGAGCAGCAGCAGACCATGAAGATCCTTTGGGGGAGAGCTGTCCTTCCAACACCACAGCTGGAACAGAGCCCTGATGACCACAGGCCAGTGACTGGGCTGCCCCTAACCTGTGTAAACACCGAGAAGCAGCCCTTATCTCTCCCAGCCTGACCGCCCGGTATATCTCCTAGCAACAGCCTGGAGTTTACTCCCCCAGCCAGAGACCCATCTGTCTTGTTGCTCTTTCTCAAAAATATTATTCTTTGTCTGAGAAATATAAAGGCCTGCTTTGGCCTTCGCCCTCTTGTACATGTAAAAAATTGATGAAATGTGTATGTCTTCGTCCTGCTCACAGATGCAGCCAGTACAACCCCAGAGGAAGAATTTGTTGTGCTCATTTATTTATTTTAACTTTATTTGCTTATTTAGTGGGATGCGCACTTGACACAGCGTATGGAAGCCGACGGACAGCGTGGGGAGGGGTGGGGGCTGGTCCTCTTCTCTCAGCATGTGGGCCCTGAGGATCCCACTCGGGCCATTTGTCTTGGCAGCACTCCTCTTTACACACTGAGCCATCTCACCAGCCCCTAGAAGGGCTCTTCGTTTCTTCCTTGTGCAGCCTGTCTAGTTTCTTCAGAAACTATGAACACCAGTAGTCTCTCTCTCACACACACAGTACACGAAATAAATGTGATTTAATTACATTGCCCCTAGTTTTTCCCACCGTCTCCAGTTTCCAAAGTCTCACTAAGACATTCGGTGCTTTGGCACTGGGGTGACTAAGTTCTTTTGATTTCTCTAGAACATTCCGGATGTTAGTGTTAAAAGTTCTGTACCCCCACCAAAAGATAAAAATTTTTTAAAAGAAAAATATATAAATAAGTCCCAGGGAAATGACTAACCAGCCACCTTATTTAGTCTTGGCTAGGGTGTCACCCATCAGCCTGTACCCAGTTCCACACAGAGGTTCAGGAAAGTGCTTAAACACATTCCACAAGCCTTTGCTCTACCTCAGTCCCATCGTGAGACTCCATCCCAAGAAACCATGCTCCTAAACCTTCTATTACAGAAGCATCACTGGCAGCAAGCCTTAGGGAACTGACATCTTACTTCAACAAGGTCTTCAACCTGGGCCTGGGCCTGGGGCTCACATGTAAGTGTCTTTCTGCCTCCAGTTCATATTCTCTCTCTCTTTCTCTCTTTCTCTCTCTCTCTCTCTGTGTGTGTGTGTGTGTGTGTGTGTGTGTGTGTGTGTGTCCCCTTTCCTCTCCCTCTCTTTTTCCCTCTCCTTCTCCCTTTCCCCATCATTACCCTTCTCCCTCTCTTTCTCTCTTCACCTCCCTCCCTCCTCCATCCTGCTGTGTGAAATTCCACAGAAACTACCAAAATAATCTCTTCCATCCAGGAAGTCTGATTCTTCAGATATTTTCCCATTTTCTCCTATGTGTAATGCACATGGATGTACATAAGCATGTTTTTGTAGGTGTGCAGCCACATGTCTGTGTCTACATGTGCATGGGATCTACACATATATGTATGCATATGTATGTGGAGGCCTGAGGTTGCTATTTTCCTCCATCACTCTTCTGCCTTATTTGCTAAGACAGGGTCTCTCAATCAAGCCTGCGTTCACCCAGCAGCTCTGGGGAGCCCCTGTATCAGATGGGATGCCTCCCCAACCCTGCATGTATGTGAACTCTGGTGATCTAAAATGTATTCCTCATGCCTGCATGGCAAGTGTTTTAAGCACCAAGTTATATCTCCCCAACCCTCTGAATAACATTATTGCAAGAGATTAACCTCTGATCACCTTTCCATCTGTACCCTAATTTCTCACCCCTTTGCCCCAAGACTGTCTCCCACCAGGTAAATATCACAGGGGGTTCTTTCTCTTCTCTGCCTGCATCTGTGTGCTCCTCATACTGCCTTCCCTGACTGAAGACACCAGAGGTTACTAGGGGCTGCTCTGCATTCAGCTTTTCCTCCCTATCAAGTGTCATCGCTGCCAAACTGTGAGGAATGCAATAGTGTAACAAAAATACAATATAAACTCATCAGGAAATTGATCTGTAAAATTATTGACAGTCTGCATTATATAACTTAATAACTTAATTAATAAATAACTTATTTTTATTTTTATGTTATGCATACAGGTACTTTGTTTTGCGTGTATGTACATTGTACCATGTGCGTGCCTCATGCCGGGGGAGGCCAGAGGAGGGCATCAGAGCCTCTGGAATTGGAGTTATATATGATAAAGAGCAACCATGTAGATGCTAGGAATCAAACCCAGATCCTCTAGAAAAACAGCAAGTGCTCTTAATCACTGAGACCTCTCTCCAGCCACATAAAGAAGAATTTTAAATTATCATTAATAAATTTAAATATCAGTTTAAATACTGATACAACATCTTCATGAAAAGAATTATTAAAGTAACCTGGCTGGGCAGGGTGGTGTATGAGGCAGGGGCAGTTGGATTTCTGTGGGTTTGAGGCCAGCCCGGTCTACAAAGCAAGTGCAGGACAGCCAAGGCTACACAGAGAAACCCTGTGCTGTTTTAAAAACAAACACGTTCTTAAAATGGCAAACAATGCCAAGCTAGTCAACTCTGGTTTAAAAGAGGGTGTGGCTCAGTTGACAGAGTGCTTCCAAGCATTCGTGAAATCCCAGGTTCCCTTTCCAGCATCAAATAAAAACAGATTGATTACACCTGCAATCTAAGACTGGGGAGATGAAGGCAGGAAAAGCAGGAGTTTAGGACCATTGCTGCCACACCCAAGGACCTGAGTTCAATCCCCAGGACCCAGGGGTTTGAAGGAGAAAATATTTTCCTATAGGTTGCCCTTTAACCTTTACACACACACAAACACAAATGCAAAATAAAAATGTAATTTAAAACAAACAAACAAAAAAGAGCTAAAGAGACAGCTCAGTGGTTAAGAGTGAGTACTGCTCTTCCAGAGGACCTGAGTTCAATTCTCAGCATTCGTATCTAGTGGCTCACATCTGCATGTAACTCCAGCTCCAGAGGATGCAACACTCTCGTCTGGTCTCCTTCACATCCATACATTTAATTAAAAGTAATCTAGCCATAGTGGCTCATGGCTTTAATCCCAGTACTTTGGAGGCAGAGGTAGGCTATTTCTGAGTTCAAGGCCAACCTTGCCTACAGAGAGTTATAGAAGAACCAGTCCTACACAGAGAAACCCTATCTTGAGAAACCAAAAATAAATAATAGAATAGAATTATTTTAAAAATTAAGTAGGACTGGTGAGATGGCTCCACAAGTTAAGGTGCCTGCTACCATGCCTGACAACCTTAGTTAAATCCCTGGAACCAACATGGTAGAAGAAAAGGACACCATAAACTGGCCCCCTACACATGCAACACACACACAAACACACACACTAAATAAAATCCTTTTTATTTAATAAAATTATTAAATAAATTTATTAAATAAAAAATAAAATAATTTTTAAAAATAAAATAAAAAGCCAAATAGGCAAGATATTGATTTGGTTATATGTCTAGACAGATGGATGAATAAACAGAGTGTATGGATGGATGACGCTGTGCATGAGAAGTGTCCCCTTTGAAAATTCTGTGACCGGCTCTGAACGGTAGAGAAAAACCAGTTAGAAGCAGCAAGCGCTCGTGTAATTCGCCAAACAGATGGTTAGCATTAAGTACGCTTTTTTCATATCTTGGAAGGGGCTGCCTCCCACATGTCTGCAGGAAAGCAAGGTTCTGCCCCCATCACTTGGATGTACATCCTGCCTGCGATCCAACACCGCCCCGAGCTCACTAGAAACCCCATGGAATTCTGGAGACCCGAGGGTCCACATGGCCACGCAGCCTCGTGTGAACGTTCTAAATGCTTGCTTCCTCTCTCTTGAAAATGTTTCTTCAGTCTGTTCATGGTCAGCAGGGCCAGGATGAGGGGAAGTTGGGTGCAAAATTTTCAAAGGTGAGGTGGAAGCATCTCAACAACACAGACAAATAATAGCTAAATGCCAACTTTTTTTTAAAGCCAGTTTTAATGTCAATTCTTTTAACTCTTAGGGAAAATAACCAGAGGTGAAATATTAACATTTTAGGGGTTTGGTTTTTTGTTTGTTTGTTTGTTTTAGACAAAGTGTCTTTTATCCCAGGCTGGTATTGAACTACTGTTCCTTCTGCCTCTGCAGAGCACTGGAATTACAGGTACTCAACATCAAACCTGGTCTACATGGTGCTGAGACCCTCCAGCCCTGGGCTTCATGTGTGTTCGGCAAGGACTGTCCAAATTAATCACAGTCCAAATATCAAATTTGAACTCATGACAGGGTCAGCAGTAGGACAAGGCAAGCAAAATAATGTTTGTCACCCTGTTTCTAGGGAAGATCTTGGCTTTGTGCTCATGTGGGTTTCCTGTGTTGCTTTTCACTTCCTGTGTATGTGCCATGAGTGGAGGCCAGAGTTTGCTGCTGGCATGTCTTCTTCCATTCACTCTCCCCCTTATTTTTTAAGAGAGAGTCTCATATCAAACCTGGAGCTATTGCAGCAGGACAGTCCAGCCAGGGAAGCTCTTGGATCTGCCAACCTCTGCCTCCCAGTCCTTGGGTAAACAGGCATGGGCATTCATGCCCATCTTGTTAATGGGTTCTGAGTATCCAAACTCAAGTCCTTCTATTTACACAGAAAGCGCTTCACCCACGAGTCCCCTCCTTAGTCTTCTGTTGTTTTACATTTCTTTGAAATACTGTATTTGCAGTATAGGCCTGAAACCCCAGCTGCTTAAAAGGCTGAGACAGGAAGACAGCAAACTCAGGATTTCCCTGAGGGCTGACAAGATGGATCAGTGGGTAAAGGGGCCTGCTGCCAAACCAACTCCCCGAGCTCAATCCTAGGGACTCACAAGATAGAAAGAGAAAATTAACTTTCCAAAAGTCCTCTGACCTCCACTTGTGATTCTGTGGCATTTGTACACATACACACACCACAATAGTAATAATAATAATAATAATAATAACAATAATAAATTAAAGACTTAACTGGACTACAGAGTAAGTTCAAGGCCAGCCTGGGCAACTAAGTAAGATCCTATTTCAAAATGAATGTAAAAATAGGGCTGCAGATGTGACTTGGTGGTAAAGCTCTTATCTAGCATGCACAAGGACCTAGCTTTAACCCTCAGTACCACGTACAAATATTTCATTAGAGCTACAAGTCTGATGGACCACTGGCGTGCCTATGCTGTGGAAATGCAGTTCCACCTCTGGAGAAAGACCAAAAGAAAAGACTGAATTAAAATAAGATTTACTTAGAATAATGAGGTTTCTTAGGTTTCATTTGCTCTCAGTTCTTGGTCCTCATGGCTAATGCTTGCTTCTCATGCTCCCCATGAGAACTCACCACCACTTAATGACAGGATAAAATCGAGGATAAAAACTGCTTTTCTTCCATGTTTTCCTTCAAAGCTGAAATCCTGTCCTCTTTTCCCCGGATCTCCACATTTGGACATTGACAGGTGCTGCACACCCCAGTTGGCCTCCGTGCTGCTGCGGAAGGCCTGAGCTGCCCCATCTGACTTGGGCATATTTTCTCACCTCCTTCCCATCCTCTTTCCAGAGGTTTCCAAGAGTGCAGGCTGCTGGCATTGTTGGGGGATCCCAGCAGTTGGTTCAGCATTTGAGATAACAGAGTTTCCATAACAGTACCAGTCTCTTGCCAGTTCTCCCCATTTCAACCAAAAAGAACTTGCTAAATGCACCAGAGTGCTTCCAACAATTCTGTATAACATTTGCTAATCATTTTGTTTTGTTTTTAATGTTTATATGTAGGTTTATGTGCAAGATGCGTGTAGGGTATGTTTATGTATGTGCACGTTTGTGTGAGTCAGTGTTTGTGTATGTAAGTGCTGCTGCCCTGTGTGCAGAATACATGTGGAGGTCTGTGGATAATCTGAGTTGTCAGTGCTTGCCTTCCACCTTGTCTGAGATGAAGTATCTTTGTTGCCCATCACTGTGCATACCAACCTTGCTGACCCTTGTTCCAGGCATCTGCCAGTCTCTGGCTTCCTTCTCACTATGGGAATGCTGAGATTACAGACATGCATCACCTCCAAAGGCAAATACTTTACCTACACAGCCACATCACCAGCCTGTTAGGTACCAAAACACTTGCAACAGCCCCACAAAACTTCCTGTTATTTTTTTAATTAAATAAAAGTGAGAATGTACTCATTATATGTGTTCATTATACAAATTCACTGTATAAATGGGTTCTCCGAGGACATTTTCATCATATGTCTTGATTACAATGACCTCTTGTTGCCATTTAGTGTTCCCTTCCCTTTTTCCCTCTAGTCTCCTTCCTCTACCTTTATGACATAGCACAGCACTTTGGGGATGGAGGAAGGAGAATCAAAAGTTCAAGTTCAAGCTCAGCTACATAGTAAGTTCAAGGCCAGCCTTCACTATATGATACCCTATCTCAAAAAACAAAAATGGGCCTGCAGAATTGGCTCAGGATGTAAAAGTACCTACCACCCAATAAAAGCCTGAGTTCAGATTCCTAGAAAACACATTAAAAAAAAAAGACAGGTATGATCATGTGTGTGTCTCTGAAAGCAGAGATAAATCACTAGCGCTTGCTGGCTGCTAGCCTAGGTATAAGTTCAGTGGAAGATCCTGTCAAAGGAGAATGAAGTAGAGAATGATGGAGCAGGACCTGCCACACCTCTGTCTTCCTCATGTGTGCATGCTATGCATATGCATACATTTTAGTTATGCTATTTTTATTTTTGAATTTATAATATAATTACATGATTTCTCTTTTCTTCCTCCAACCTTTCCCATGCAGTGTCCCCTGGCCCCCCATCTCTCTCTAATTCATGGTCTCTTTTTCTCTAATCGATGTTACATTGTTGTGTGCATATGGACTACTAGATACATAAATACAACTGCCCCAGTCTGTGTAATGCTACCCATTTGCATATTGTCTCGGGGCTGAGCGCTTAGCATGGGATAGACAACTAGCATGCTTTGCCTTGGGAAAAAACACTTCTGCTCCGAGCATCCCACAGTTGCATGTAGTTCTTTCTTTAGGTTTGAGGTCCTGCAAGCTTTGTCCTGTCCATGATGTCATCATTGTCGAAGTGTCATCACTGGTAGGCAGCTATGTTGATGAACTTCATGAATGTAGCTTGTCTGACATTTCTAGGAGACAAAATCTCACAGTAAACTTTCCTCTGGAACAGAATCTTTGCTTCCCCTTCTTCTACTATGATCCCTGAACTTCCAGTTGATGAATTGATACCCACAATTTTAAAAAGCAAACAGTCCCCATTTTACCTACATATACACACAAAATGGTGAGTGTGTTTTGTGTGATACTCATATACGCTGGGTTCCACATATGAGAGAAAATATGCAATATTGGTCTTTTGGGTCTAGCTTGCTTTTAAGCAAATGACGACCTCTGATTCTATCCATTTTCGTTTCTTTTTTTTTTTTAAGAAAAGATTTACTTAATTGTATATGTATGATGTTTTGTCTATGTGCATGTCTGTGTACCATATCCGTGCCTGGAGCCAGGGGTCAGAAAGAGTGTCAGGTCCCCTGGAACTAAAGTTACAAATAGTTGTGAGCCACTGTGTGGGTACTGGGAGCCAAAGCAAAGTCCTTTACAAGAGCAACAAGTGTTCTTAACCACTGAGCCATTTCTACTACAGCCCCATCTATCCATTTTATTGCAAATAACAAAATTTCCCTTTTCTTTACTTTTACAACAGAGGAGAGCTTCAGTTGGATCTTCAGCAGGTGACGACACCTGGTCCAGGGGCTCTCTTGTCTTGCACTGTGGACATTCAACTCTGGAGAATTCTTTGCTTTGTGAGTGAGTGTATGGGATTTGTGGGAGGAAGATCCTTTCTTAGGGTATTACAGATTTTCAGTTCCTACCCACTCCATACTAGTAAAATCTTATTTTTATTACATGTAGTGTGTGTGTGTGTGTGTGTGTGTGTGTATGTGTATGTAAGTCAGGGGACAACTTGCAAGAGTCGTTTCTCTCCTTCCACCATGTGGGTGCAAGGCATAGAATTCAAGTCATCAGGCTTGGGAACAAACGTCTTTACCAACTCTTAGCCCACAAGCTCATCTTGTGTGGTGACTAAACCTATCTCCAGACATTGCCAGATGTTTCCACTCCTGTTGGAGATCAAGTTTCATCTGTGCCTGTTCCTGTTTCTTTATTTTGATTTAATTTAGAGCTTTAGATTTAACAGATACACAATCATAAAATAGCATAACAAAACCCAATTGTTGAGTCTGGAACGATGGCTAAAGTGGTTAAAAACACTGGATGTTTGTCCAGAGGACCCAAGTTCAGTTCCCAGTACCAACATGGTGGCTCACAATTATTTGTAACTACAGTACCAGGGGGATCCAATGCTCTCTTCTAACTTCTGCAAGCACCTGGTACTCGTACTGAGCACAGACATTCATACAGGCAAAATAGACATAAAAGAAATAAAATTTTACACACAGCCTGGTACTGAGGTGCACTCCTGTGATCCCTGCATTCTGGGAGAAAGAGTCAAGTGGATCTCTGTGAGTTTGAGGCCATCCTGGTCTACAAAGTGAGTCCAGGATAGCCAAGGCTACACAGAGAAACCCTGTCTCAGAAGAAAAAATTTGCACACACACAGAGACACTTGAACACACACGCACACACACAATGTTGGAGTTGGGAGTGGAGATCACTTGGTAGACTACCTGCTTACCATGAAGTCCACAAATCCCATACAGTCACACAACAAGCCCAGGGTCCAATCCTCAGCACCTTTATAAAATCAGACATGGGAGCACAGGCCGGTAAGCACTTTAGCGACAGAAACAGAAGGATCACCATTGGCTGTGTTGGGAGTTCAAAGATATCCTGGAAGACAAAGGGCTTCATTGGACAGGAAGGAAGGAAGGAAGGAAGGAAGGAAGGAAGGAAGGAAGGAAGGAAGGAAGGAAGGAAGAAAGGAAGGAAGGAAGGAAGGAAGGAGAGAGAATTCTTACTTTGGAGTGTGTTTAAAAGGACATGGCTAGAAAGATGGCTCAACAGGTAAGAGCACCTACTGCCCTCATAGAAGACTCAACTTCAGTTGCCAGAATCCACAATCAGGATTAACTCCAGCCCCAGGGAATTTGACTCTTTTGACTTCCACAGGCAATGCACTCACATATGTAGCTATTTATAGACAGATGTCTGTCTATTATTATTTACATGCATATAAATAAAAATAAAATATTTAAAGTAATAAGTAAAAGACAGAGGGTCAACAAAATGACCCAGCAATTAAAAGCCACCTGCATGCTACTCTAACAACCAGAACGCATATGAAAAGGCCAAATGTGATAGCTACTTGTGCAGTCCCAGAATTTCCATGTCAGAATGGAAGACAGAGATGAGAAAGACACCTGAAAGGGTTGTCTGAAGCACAGCACAGCCCCACAAATGGCAAGAAGAGTCCTGACTCCTGAAAGTTTCCCTCTGACCTCCATTCATGCACTGTGGGATATGCTTGCTCATACTCACAAAACAAAGATAAATCTTAAAGAAAGGAAAGGAGAAAGAAAAAGAAAATCAGATGTTTGCTTGATCTCAAACACACCCAGAGCTTCAAAGGCTCATCTTCTGAGAAAGAAAAAAAAAAAACATGAAATATTGATAGGCTTATCATCTCTTTGGCCCTACTATCTATGCCTTCTACCCCCTCAGGGCAAACTTCACAGGCATTCCTACACATGTGGCTGTTTTATTATAAAGTACCCATCTTTGAACTTTGAAAAACAAATATTGAAGGACTTAGCAATGTCTTTGGGGTCCACCATCAGAAGGAGTCTTCACTAAAAATTTCCAAGATAAGAAGTCTTTATTCTATCTGCAGCCTGCATGGAATGTGCATCTCACATCTAAGCAGGATGGGTATCCAAGCTCTTATTTCCAGCCACATATTGATAAACCATTCGCATTCCAGACAAGACCACTAACTAACCTCAGTCTGGAGGAATGAAAGTGAGGGGTGGAGTAGGAGGGGCCAGAAGGAAGAGAAACCATCTTTGTCCCAGCCTCCCAGACAGGGTGTGGAAACCACCTGGCAGAGGACACAGCGGTGAGACAGAGGGAGTCTGGGTCCCCCTCATTCATCAGCTCAGAGTTCCGTGGCAGAATGGCACAGAGTGGGTGACTTGAACAACAGAAGCTGATTTCCTCCCCCACCATGCTGTAAGCTGAAAGTCAACGCTAGAGGTGCCTGCAGGCTTTGGCTCCTGGTGAGGACTTTCTTCCAGGCTTGCAGATGGTTGGCTAGCATTTAACTATGTTCTCACTTTCTGGAAGGAAGAAAACAAAAGGGAGAAAGGGAGACAAAAGGGAAAGAAGGGAACCCAGAAAAAATCTGGGGAAGGGGGCCTGGAGTGATGGTTCAGTGGTTAAAAGCACTGGCTGTAGCTCCAGCTTTAGGGGATCTGAAAACCTCTTCTCTACTCCAAAGGTACTGCACACACATGCACATTCCAACACACACACACACACACACACACACACGCAGAATTAAAAGTAAAAGTAAATAAATCTTTTAAAAAGTACTGACCTGAGCTGAGCACGGTGGCACATACCTGTAATCCCAGCACTGGGGAAGGCAGAGACAGGCAGATCTCTGTAAGTACAAGGCCAGCCTGCTCTACATAGTGAGTCCAGGACAGCCAAGGCTACACAGAGAAACCTTGTCTTGAAAAAAAAAAACTAAGACAAAAATAATGTACTGAGCTGGTATCTTTTCCTGCTCTTAAGAAAATCCCAGTGTGCCCACTCTATGACCACCTTAAACTTTAGTTCCTTTTCAAGAGTTCTCTCTACAGATGTCACTTTGGAGTCTTACCCTCCATATCCAAACTTCGAGGAAGAGGACAAAATTAATTAACAGTCTCTGACATCATGGAACCTTCCTTAGGCTGATCAACCTTTCTGCCACAAGAGAGCAAGGGATGATAGAATTTAGCCTTACCCAGATACAGTGCCAGCTACACCACTAGACTAGAGTCTGCCTCCCTAACTCACGCATGCTTACACTCTGTCTCTCACTCTGAAATCCACAGTTCTGTGTTACATGACACACAACCTGCAGAAGACCAAGGGAGGAGGCGCCATCCCTACCCTTATCTGAACAGAGGAAGGGAGACCACAACAGCCTGGCTGAATCGCTTGCCAGCATCAGAGAACAAGACTTACTGAAGAATTCCTCACTCATGGTGAGAGTGAGTCGTGACTAAGGCCATCTGAGAGGAGGTGCTGAAAAAGCTGTTCTTATAGGCCACAGGAATCAAGAGTTAAATATACATGTATGTGATCACATTTATATGTATATGTACGTGTGTGTGTACATATATCTTTATGTTCGCATGTGTATAGGTATATGTATGTAGGCATATAACTGAGTACATTGTGTCTACATGGATGTATATGTGTGTATAAGTGTGTATCTACTTTTGTATATATATGTATACATGTATCTATATGTGTATATGTGTGAGTTTACATATGTATTTATTTGTGTGTATATGTGTATTTGTGTATGTCTGTATGTGTATATGTGCCTGTATATGTGTGAATGCATATATGCACATGTGTATGTGTATGTATACATATGCATGTGGATATATGAGTGTAAATCTGGATTTACATGTATATCTATATATGTGTATGCATATGTACATGTATCTGTACATGCACTTATATATGTTTGGGTGTATGTGTGTATGTGTGTATATGTATATGTGTATGTGTTTGCATGTGTATATGTACATGTGTATGATTATGCTTATGTGTATGTGTATGTATGTATGTATGTATATGCACATGTGTGTGTATATGTGTTGTATGATGCTATTCCTGGGGAGATGTGACAAATGTCTGCTCACCCCAGATAGGGAGCCAAGGGTAGACCAAAGCAGGGATACCACCAAATCCCCATTTGGTGAATCAATGGGTTGTACTGGGTTTACTCACAGAAGTATGAGGGAGGGGTTAGTTACAGAAGCAGAAATGTCTCAAGAACAGCTGTGCCGTCAAAGTCCACCCCAGGATGAGGACAGCACATTAAAGATGGGAGCCTTGAGCTCACTGCTCAGCCTTCAGGCACCTCAGCAAGTTGAACAGTGCCCCTTCTGGGTAGCTGCTCTCAGCTTCTTCCAGGCAGCTCAGCTGGCCTGAGAATGTCTCTCAGCAGTCCTTACTGCTTACACATGCTTGGGGAGTGGGGGCTTTGGTGAACCTAGTCATTTTCAGTGACTTCTTGACACATTTTAGTTGCTTCCTTCCTGAGCTGAACAAGCTTCCTGCAGAATAGTGTTTTACTTCCCCTTAGACCATTCGGTATCTTAACATATTTCCTCCAAGATGGAAGGTTTTAACCTTGGAGGAAATTCTTACACAATACTGTGTGTGTGTATATGTGTGTGTTTGTGTGTGTGTGTGTGTGTGTAACAGGAAAGCAGAAGGGAGACTAGATGAGAGGAAAATTGTACTGACAGATGAGGGCTAACTAAGGCAGGCAGGAAGGGAAACCAGACAGTGAGAATGAGCCAAGTACAATGACATGTATTGAAACACTGTAATGAAATCGATTGTTGTTTACTGACTTAAAAATAACAATAAAAAAGAAGGCCCCAGGCGCCATTCTTGATACGAGAATCCCATGGACTTTGGATTTCGTGTCTATTTGTTTTTGTTGTGTCTCTCAGTTATGAAGCCCCAGGGTTCTCTGCCCACAGAACGTCAGCTGGACTCCATCTCTGACTTCAGAAAAACTGTGCCTATGTCCTAAGCCCACCATAGTGGGTGGGATCCTT
Source organism: Pachyuromys duprasi (assembly GCA_028658305.1). Lineage (NCBI taxonomy): Eukaryota > Metazoa > Chordata > Mammalia > Rodentia > Muridae > Pachyuromys > Pachyuromys duprasi. The sequence continues at coordinate 52,643,446 of CM053747.1, read as the reverse complement.
TGCCGCAGGAAAGCTGGCAGGCAGCCGGGCTGTCTCAGGCAATCCTCTCCCTCACCCCAGCTCCTGCCTCTCCTTCTGTCAAAGGGGCTTCTCAGAATTGCACCATGAAGGTGGAGCTGCTGCTGCTTTCACGGGTGACCAACTTTACCCATGAGCGTGATGATCGAGCAACAGCATTCCTGTCACCAACAGGTCTGCAGCTGCCGCCGCCTGCAGGGCCATCAGCTCTTTCAACCCCTGCTGCCCGCCTGCCCGCCAGCCAGCAGAGGCCCCGGCCGGTCACAGGCAGTTTGACAGACCACAGCAGCCAACACAGCTGTTGAGGGGGATTAGCTGTAGGGAAAACTGATCCGCTGACACATGCTTTAGGTATGTCCGCCCCTGGGAAACGTGAGCTTCAAGGTTTGCACTATAGAACTTGTTTGTTTCAAAAAATGAGGAACATGTTTGTTGTCTGTGTCTCCAGAGAAATCACGTTGACAGCTCTGGATATACCCAAGAAGACAGAGTACAGAAAAACCAATTACATGTAGGCTGCGCTCATAATCAACAAATGCTGGTTTGGGAATTGCTCTGTGAAGATTCCTCTCTCAGCAGCCTGCTCAAAATGTACGCCTGGTGACTTCTGAGATGTCACAGTCATCACCCACAATTACTATGTAATAAAAACACTTCCCCCAAGGAAGGTATCCGGGAGCACTGCTCCTCGTGGGACAAAGCCCGCAGCCGCAGGAGCCCAAGATGTAATCACAAGTTTATCAATATTTCATTTTCTTTGCACACAGCTGATAAGCATTCATAGCCCCGGGTATGATGGGAATTTAGCGAGATTTACATCTTTCAACTTTCTTTCTAGAAGACAGTGAGGTTTTTGTAATAGGGAATGCTTGCCATGCAAGCCTGTGACCTGAGTTTCATCCCTGGGTTCCACGGGGGAAGGAGAGAACTGACTCCTCAAAATTGTCCTTTGTGGCCTTCTACTGGAATGTGGTCGACTTACCAGGGCTACACTTTTAGAGAAAACTGACTCTCCCTCTCCCAGAAATTATTAATTGCCAATAGCTCCTCAGCTAGGAGTAAGACTCCATGATCATGTCCCCTCTCCAAGAATATTTGGGCAGTATAAAATGGGTTTGATAGATTAAAAAAAAATGACACAAAGTTGGGCAGGCAGGAAAGGAGGGCTGGACCTGGGAGGAACTGGGTGGAGAAAGTGGTATAATCAAAATGTGTTACACAAAATTCTCTCCCCCCCCAAAAAAATATAGTAAAAATACATATTAAAGACAAAACAAAAATTGTTCTCTGATCTCTTCATGCACGCCATGGCACATGTGCACTTACAGGCAGACAGACAGACAGCAAACACACACACTGTGCATAAACACACAGAAATAAAATAAACAAGGAAGTAAAAAGAAGACTGGCACACGGCTCAGCAGTAAGGAAACTTGCCACCAAGCCTGAGCACCTGAGTTGTATCTTCAGGACTTTTATGGTGAGTGGAAAGAGAGAATCAATTCCTAAAATTAATCCTCTGACTACTATACAATTACCACAGCCCCCCACACACAAATAAGTAAATGTAATTTTTAAAAAATCTTAAAATGGGGGCTGGAGATATGACTCAGTGGTTAAGAGCATTGGCTATTACTCTTCCAGAGGACCTAGGTCCAGTTTCTAGCACCCACTGCTACCTGTCACTTCAGTCCAAGGGACTTAATACCCTTTTCCAGCCTCCACAAGCACCAGGCACACACATGATTCACAGACACATGTGCATGCAAAATACCCATACACATAAAATGAAAAAAATTAAATTCAATTAAAAATAAGAAATAAGGTGGACGTATCCATGATTTAGAAAGATGTCTTTAGTCTCAATCTCTGAGGTGGAGGGCATTGCCATTAAAGTTTAAGGACACACCAGAGTATAGAAAACAGCCAAATGCACCTCTCTTATAAATAGTAATCAGCTGTGAGTCTCAATAACAATAATCTAACCATATACACCCCACACTGCTTTTGTTCTCTCTCTTCAATTTAGCTAGACTGAGCAGCCAGCAAGCCTTAACAACAGGATAAAATTCCATCCACACATATTTTAGCACCCATCCCTTAGAGACAAAGGTCTTCTATAGAGCTGTGGTTTTTTTTGTTTTGTTTTGTTTTTTTTAGGCCAGGCAGTTCATATTCAGAAAGTGGTCACTCTGCTAATGTTTGTATCAACAAAAGCAGAGACTGTAGCTACACTCAAGGGTCTGTCTACTGCTCAGACATCAGATAGTCTTCAATTTTATTCTGAGATTCACAGAAACAGAAGTTCTGGGGAAATGCCCCCCTCAGTGGGCAAAGCACCTGTTGTCCATGTATGAGGACCTGAGTTTGGATCCTCAGAACTCACATAGAAGTCTGGTATGGTGGCTCTTGCCTATAGCTCTAGCACTGAGGGACAGAGACAGGCTCAATAGCCAGCCGGCCTAGACAAATCCATGCACCTCTGGTTCAGTGAGACACCACTTCCAAAAATATAAGTAGTACAAAGAAGAAAGGGAGGGAAGAAGGAGAAAAAGAAAGAATGAAATTTCAAATTTTAAAATATTTGAGGAACTGGAGAGATGGCTCAGCAGTTTAGAGCACTGGTTGATCCCACATGGCAGCTCACAACTCTCTGTAACTCCAGTTCTATGGGTCTGATACCCTCACACAGATATACATATAGTCAAACCCTAATGCACATAAAGTTGAAAAACATATTTAGGCTGATAAGATGGCTAAGAGATAAGAGCACTTGAGTCAGTCTCCCAGAACCAACATGGTAGAAGGAGATAACCAATGCCTACATGTTCTTCTCTGACCTCTACATATTCAACACATACCACCCCCCCCCCACTAAATATATAAACAGAGAAAAATTAAGGTCTCTAGCTGAGAATCTAGATTGATCAGTACTAAGGGAGGGAGAATGTTTTCTTTGGGGATGCCTTCTCTGAGAAGCTGTAGATTTTTCAGGAGATGGTCCTACAGATAACACTAAGTGCATTCAGTGTATTTAAATGAGAAAAAGAACATAGGAAATTGGGAGGGAAAAGTAGAGTTGGGGTAGGTCAATCCTTAGCACTGTGTAAGCCAGGATTCTTAGTGCACATCTATAATCACAATACTTGGGAAATGCAGACAAAGAGATCCAGAGTTCAGGGTCATCCTTGGCTACATAGTCAATCTCTGGCCAGTCTACTCTAAGGAACCAAGCTCAAGTCTTACACATGCAAAGCAACCCTTTACTAATGAGGCCATCTCCCCGGCCCTGAAACAATACTAATTTTTAAAATTGGTTGCCTCAATTTCTCAATCTGGAAAAAAAAAAGGCATATTGATGGTTCCAGATTTCCTGGAGCTGGAGTTACGGCCTGTTGTGAACTGCTGACAAGGATGCTGGGAACTGTTCTTGGGTCCTCTACATGAGCAGTAACAGCCTTAAACACAAAGCCATCTTTCTAGCTCTCAATTTTTTTTAACTTGACATGTGAAATAATAGATTTTAAGTAGTGAATCATGCCTGTAATTTCTGAACTCAGGATGCTGAAACAAGGAAGATCATTACAGGTTAAAGAGCAGTTTGGATTATATAGCTCAGGACAATCTGGGTTGCAAGGTGAGATCATATTTCCAAAGAATAAAGAATTAAATAAATAAAAGAATAGGTTTCAGCCAACTGGTGGGTATCAGATGCCATTAATCCCAGCACTTGGGAGGCAGAGGCAGGCAAATTTCTGAGTTTGAGGTCAGCCTGGTTTACAGAGTTCCAGGACAGCCAGGGCTATACAGAGACACCCTGTCTAGAACAACAAAAAAGAAAGAATGAATGAAAGAAAGAAAGAAAAGGAAGGAAGAAATGCTTCACTACAACGTTTTCCTCTGTGTCGTTGTGGGTCTCTCATGTTCTCCCCCACAGCCATTGCAGCCAGTCCTTCTCATCCCTCTTAGTTGTTTCTTTCTTCCCTCCAGTTTCCTGTCTATTCTCATGTCATAAATATGGTTAGGTTTAGGTTCCATGCTTGAGACAGAACAAGTAATATTGGTTTTTCTAAGTCTGGCTTATTTGTTAAACATGATGATCTCCATTTATTTTCCTGCAAATGACATCACTTTATATGGCTTTATGCCTGAATAATATGCCACTGTGAGGGGCGGAGTGCAGGCACACACTGCTGTGTGTCGTGTTTTCTCTATCCTTTCATCTGTTGATGGGCATCTAAATTAGTTTTGTAATTTGGGTATTGTGAATAGCACTGCATTAAGCATGGATGACTAGCCCTCTCATTTTACCTTAATCATACCTACCACGAATCTATCTCGGGGCTGGCAAGACAGCTCAGCAGATAAAGGCACTTGCTGGCAAGTCTGATGATCCAAATTCAATGACCCAGGACTCATATGTTAGAAGGAGAGAACTAACTCCTCTAAGTTGACTTCTGACCTCCACATTTACATGATGTTATTCATGAAGCAACACACACAAATACATAAATCTTTGTTTGTTTTAAAGACCTATCTCCAGGTTTGGGGACACAGCTCAGGAACTGAGTGCTTCCCTGGAATCCACTGGTGAGGGATGCCCTAGGCATCTCCAGCATGGTGATGATGGTGGTCATGCCCGCCTCCCAGCATTCAGGAGCTTGAAGCAAGAGAGTTGCTGTGATTTCAAAGCCACTTTAAGTTACAGAATGAGACCCTGTCTTGAGAATAAACACAGGCCAGAAAGATAAGCCTTTGCCATCAAACCTGTCTACCCGAACTTCCTGAAACCCACATTGTGGCAGAGGAGAACCAACTCCCTCAAATTGTCCTCTGACTTTCACATGTGCACTATGGCCCATATGGGCCCTGACATTTCTAAATACAGAAATAAATATATAAGTAAGCAAGGAAGGACGGAAGGATGGACGGAAGGAAGGAAGGAAGGAAGGAAGGAAGGAAGGAAGGAACTCTTTAATAAGATAAATAAGCATCCTCTTTTCAAAAGCATTTGGAGTCACTGGCATTAGATCTGTGAAATTGTGAGGCATTCAACGACCCTAAAGTCAGGGGGAAAGCTGAGACACTGGAAATGGACCCTGCAGTTTGGTAAAGGCGGGATTTGGAGGCATACCCAAGGCCTTAGCAGCTTGGATTTTGCCCTGAATGTGGAAGGGAGCCCCAGTTGACAATGAACAGTTCAGACTCATGTCCCAGCTGCCCTTGACACTTAATGGCGCTGGAGGCCCACAGAGGGTATATGGGATCCCAAGCCCGAGAAACAGCAGACAGCTGGAGTTAGAACTGTGAAGGGCCTGGGTAGAGGGCAAAGAAGTCTGCAAGTGTGGGAACCTTAACTTCTGTCTCCCCCACGAAGACGAGACATAACACACAAGAGATTAGACTAGTGTCTGTCTCCCTCTCCTCTCCCACGGGAAAGCTACAGAATCTTCAGCCATAAAGTTCTTTGCTTTGCTTGTCTTTGCCAATCAATTTCTTCCCAGTTTGTAGATTTAAGAATGATACCTGGTGCCCTCTACTGGTGCTTGCTCCACAGTGTATAAACGTTAAGGCCCTGGGAAGTCACTGGTGTCCAATCCTACTTTGTTCCACATATTGTTTAGCTGAGTAAGATGCACCCAGAAATTCACTTATACTTACACTGAGTAATAGAGGCCATATACAAAGAAATAAAACACAGATTCAAGGACAGTTGAGTAATTTGAGAAAAATGAGATCAGAATATTACTAGGATGAAGCAGGCATAGAAGACACTAACAACGCACCAAAATTTTCTTTAAAAAACATGTTTTGTGTGTGTGTGTGTGCGCACCGCGCTCATACATTATATACAAGTGGAACTCAAAAGACAGCTTGCAGGAGTTTGTTCCCTCCTGCTGTGTGGGTCCTGGAGATTGAACTCTGGCTGTTGGGCTTGGTGGCCAGCACCTTGTGCTGAGCCCTCTTGCTGGCCCAGGAACAAGTTCCTGAGATGTACCCCATGCTTCCATGGTGAGTCTGGACGAGGGCAGCAGGTCAGAGCCCACATGCTGAGCAGCTTGGTATGGGTTCCCACAGAGGCTCACAGACCTCCAGCCTCTTTTACACAATAGAGGAGAAGTCAGAGGTGGCCCATAAACCCTTGTTTCAATACCCCCAAGCCTTTGCAGAATCACCACTGTGAATCCAAGCTGGCACTGTGAGGCTACAGGCGCGCATGCTTACAAGTGTGCTTACAAGTCTAAATCCTACAATACTCCAGGTTCGGCCCCTCCCCCAGGTGTTGTTGCAGCCCCCTCCTCTGCTCTGTCTGCTGTTGTTTCCATAGAAACAGAATGGCCAGAAGAGAGCTCTGAAGGAGACAGAGCTCTTAGACTTTTATATAATTAAAATGCATTGTCAGACAAGGCGTCTGCAGAAAGGCAGGCAGAGGGCAGGTCTGTGTGGCTCTCTGCTACCCCAGGCACCTCAAGCTGCCTCAGAGAATCAGCAACATGAATGCTCTTTGTTCTTCTTTTTTACTCATTCATGATTGAATTGTTTATCTGTCCCACACACTCCAAAACTATAACTAACAGAAATAATCCCGTTCTTGTTGCTGAGATAGGGTCATGCTATAAATAACATCATCATCTTACCACCACATGTGTCACTGCACACACGTACCCCTCCTGCAGATACCATATATACACAGAAAAGAAATATGACAAAAATTCATATGTATGTAGAAGTTACATGCAAACACTGACATTTGGATATACAGCACTGGCTTCAAATGCCTGACAATCTTCCCCCTCCATTTTTCTATGTACAGTAATATGCCAGTGTACCTGGTAGAGACAGTTATATTAATATATTACGTACTTACATAGTTAATGTACCACATATATAGTATATGTGTCTATGTTTAACGTACACATATGGAAATCAGAAGACACTTTATGGTAGTCAGTTCTCTTTTTCTGCCATGTGGGCTTTAGGGATCAAACTCAGCTCATAAGCCTTGGTGGCAGGCGCCTTCACCAGCCAAGCCATCACTCTGGCCTAGTTTATTACATTAGTATATTACATTAATATACTAATTTTGCATTTATTCTCAGCTGTTGGTATTGTCATAGGGATACATATAGATGGAAAGAAATCCTACAATGTTTTAGTAACAGATGCGTGTTTCTTAGATGAGGTTACCACACCCAATTACACATGAAAATTAATGATAGTAGGCATGAAGCTCTGGGTTCAATTCCTAACACTACATAAACCATGAATGGTAGTGCATACCCATGATCCCAATACCAGCCAAGTAGAAGCAGGTTGATCAGGAGTTCATAGTCAGCCTCAGCTATATAGCAAGTTTGAAGCCAGCCTGAGCCACCTGTGAACTTGCCTCAAAAGAAAAGAAAGAAAGAGATGGAGGACAGGGGCAAGATGGCTCCATTTGCAAAGGCACTTGCTACCAAACTTGCTGGCCTGAGTAAGGTCTTATGACCCACATAGTGTAAGGAAAGAACTCACACCCAGAAATTTTCCTGTCTTTTATACCTGTGCCATGGCACTTGTGAGCATGCACAAACAGAAATGCTGAAAATGCCTTTACGGACATGCTGGGCATTCCAAATTGTATAATGTTCATGTACCTCTAGGGGCTTCCTAGAGGCTTGAGCTGAAGACATTTGCTTTGTGCTTCCACGTGTCTGTGAACATGAAAGCAGACCCCTCACTCAAGACCTGCACCAGCCTGGACTTCTCTTCCCTGCCTCACAGGGTCTCTGTGTGTAGACAAAGAAGCCCTCCTTCTGCTGGAATTGGGAATCCTGGATCTCAGCTTCCTGCGCCTGACCTAGCCACCTCTCTTTGATGAAAACACACACACAGACACACACACACACACACACACATGCACACACACATGCACGCACGTACACTCTCTCTCTCTTTTCAAGCCCATTCTACCTTCTCAAGCCATAGGTCCCATCTCCACAGATTCAACAAGATTTGCAACAAAAATACTCAGAAGCCTGGTAAGGTAGTGCACACTTAGCCTTAGAACTTGGGAGGTGGAGACAAGCAGATCTCTGTGAGTTCAAAGTCAGCCTGGCCTTCAAAACAAACTCAAGGCCAATTAGAACTACACAGTGAGACCCTGTCTCAAAACAAAATTAGAAAGGGAAATCACAATTGGACTGAAAATACAGAGATATTTTTGAAGGTTCAGAATTTCCTAAGGCAATGTAATTATTACTACACAGAGTTTTCATAGTATTAGGTATTAGAATTAATCTAGAGTTGACTAAAGTATATGTGTGAGGCTGATGAGATGATTTGGTAAGTCAAGGCACTTGTTTCCAAACCTGATGAATTTAATTCATCCCCCTAGTCTTATATAGTGTCAGGAGAGAAGAGACTCCTAAAAATCATCCTATGACCACCACCTGTGTGCCATTGCATATGTGTACCCCGACACCATACATACACACAAAATAAATAAATGTAACCAAAATTCACATGTGTATAGCAGTTACATGCAAACACTACCGTTTTATATAAAGAGCTTGGGTATGTGTGAATTTTAGCATGCTCAGGAGTCTTAGAACAGATCTATCATGGATACTGAGTCATGACTGGATATATAAAATATCTTCTGGGTTCTGGGCATTGACATGGGCTAGGAATGCATGGAGACCCAGAGAAAATCTTCATTGTAGTGCCATTATTTTATTCTGCACTGAGCAGAAAGTAATGAGAGAGACAAAGACACACAGAGAGATTCAGAGACAGAGAGACAGAGATGGAGACAGGAGACAAAGAGTGTGGCTCCAGGACAGTTTTGTAACAAAACAAATTAAAGCAGGATGGTAAAGGTAGGGTGGGCATGTTGCCTTCTCTAGTCTGGAAGAGTGGCCTGGGAATCTGCATTTTCTCTGTCAATCTTTTCATCCCTCTGTGAAGGATAATCTTAGCTGTCAAGCTGATTGGATCAGGAGTTGACCAAGAGGTAACATGCTGGGCACACCAGTGAGAGATTTTCTTGATCAGGTCATTTGAATTAGAAAGGCCCATCACCTTCCAGCAATAGTCAGCTACAGGGATCAACTACACAGAGCTTCCAGGGAAAAGCTTAGCTCTCTGCCTCATCGCTTTCAGGTCTTGCTCTTGAGTTTATCTACCTTGTCAGCAGGTTCATCTAGCCTGTTTTTTTTAAGTTCATCTGCCCTACCACTGCTGTCGCTGTATTCAGTCCTTCACAGATATCAGAACTTGCTTCTTTGCCTTGCCAACATGGACCAGACCGTAGGGACTGGATTAGGCCTGCTATGGCCTTCAGATTCATGGATTGTTAAGTTTCTGGGTCCACCACCTCTCCAGTGTGCAGACTACCATTGTAGATGACCCAGGTTGTACTGTGCAAACTAACTCGATAAACTCCCTCCCAATACATTTTTTTTTTCTATCAGCTCTCTTCCTCTACAAACCCTGACTAATACAACTCCCTCCATCCCAGGATCCCCCATTCTTGTATCTATACAGTCTGAAAAACATCATTCTGCAAATTCTGCCCATAGAGATCTGCAAGTGCCACTTATTATAATCCTTACCACAACCCAGAAATATATATTCCTCATTGGTAGACTGGAAAACTAGGGATCAGAAAAAAAATAAAATCACTGACCCATGATCTTGTGTTTTTGTCTAGTATTCCCCACACCAAAATACTACTGGGAATTATTCATATGGCTGGTTGGGATTCTAACCCATAATATAGTCTGGAACGTTCTATTCCCTGTGTCTTCCATCCTCATCCCTATCAGCTTCAGTTCCCATATCAACAGGCAGAGCCTGCCTGCATCACTAACACAAGAGGATGCTCCTATGGACCAAAGCAGAGTAATGGATGCCAGAGCAGCAGAGTAGGGGAAAATCATGGGTGTGATGCACCCCCACTTCAGATTCTGATCTGAAATATATATAGTTTATAAGATAAATATAGATATGTATGTGACTATAGATACAGAAATAGATAAAAGTAGATCTATGTGCATATATATATATATATATACATGTGTATATTTTCTTTCATATTCCATGTATACATAGATTTACCATATATGAATACCTGGTAGAGTTACATTCCCTGGAGAATAATACATTGAGATAAGACAAAATGTGACAGGTTAGAAGTCCTTCAAGTAGAGATTAGGATGTTATAAGGAAGAGAAAAAAAAACTGAGTATAGTAGAGATTCTGCTTGGAAACCAACAGCCTCTGTGCCTCTTCCTCCCCCAAATCTACACCATATCTATGCTCCTAGACAATTTTAGAGCTCAGCTCTAACAGAAAAAAGACCCTGCTCTTTCCCAGGACCCAAAGTCAGCCCTTCAGGTGAGGTCCTGAGATAGTGGGAGAGAGCAGACTGTGGTTGAATGATTGGGAAAGAGACTCCTTGTTCCCAGTGCCTCGCTCCCCAGGTGATCAGTGAAGGAGAAGTTTCCTCTGTTGGTTACTGACTTTCAAGGCTCTGCTCTCTTCCCAGCAGCCATACATTAAGATATACGTATGTGGGCTAGGAAGGTGGTTCTGTGGATAAAGTACTTGCCACACAAGTGTGAGGACCTGGCTTTGAATCTCCAGAATCTACATAAATCTGGGCACAGTAATGCATTTCTATAATTCCAGTGCTTCCACTGTGAGCAGGAGGCAGAGACAGGAGAATCCGCAGGAGCCCATGGGCCAGCTAGCTTAGTATATGCAATAGCAAACAAGCAACCCTGTCCCAAACAACGTGAAAGATGAAAACCAACACATGAGTTTGCCATCTGACTACTTCTACACCCATAAACATATCCACACATACAGGAACACACAGAAAGGAAAAATTATACAGATGTTTCTTAATTCATGACTCAAGTTTATTTTTGTATTCTGACTTTTTAAGATGTATTTATTTTATTTTATGTGTGTTTGTCTGTAAGTGTACCACATGGGTGCAGTGTCCACAGAGGCCAGAAGAGGGCGTTAGATACCTTAGAGACAGAGTTAGCAACAGTTGTAAAACAGGACCTTGGAAGCCTGTGCCTTTAATCCCAGGAATCGGGAGGCAGAAACAGGTGAATGTCTGAGTTCCAGGTCAGCCTGGTCTATATAGTGAGATCCAGCACAGCCAAGGCTACACAGAGAAGCCCTGTCCCAAAATAAAAAACATGACAAAACAGAGAAGCAGCTGTAAGATGACAGACTCATGAGTGCTGGGAACCAAACCTAAGCCTCGGTGAGAGCAGCAAAATGTTCTTAGCGGCTAAGCTATCTCTCCAGGCCAGGCTTTAAGTTTGGCTTTCCTAACTATAGTACATGCTGCACATTCGGTAGAAGTGGTACTTACAGTTTTGATCTTGTTTTTGTTTTGCTTTTGTTTTTGTTTTTCCTGACTGTTAATATGCACCATTGTACTGCTCTGGCAATGGAAGGCTGGGGCAGTGAGATGAAGTTCCCAGTCAGTCATACAACTAAGAGAGTAGACAACAGACAGAGTGTGCTATACTCCAACGTGTGTGTGTGTATGTGTGTGGTGTGTTTGAATGTGTGAAAGTGTGTGTGTATGAGTATTGTGGTGTGAGTGTGTATGTGTGTGTGTGTATATATATATATATATATGTTATATATGTGTGTGTATATCTATCTATACATAGTATTTTGAATGTACACAAGCTAGCCTGTCTATAAAATGTATACACAAGGCATTCAACACCTTATTATAAAATAGGCCTTATGAGAGAAGAGTTTTGCAGAGTTGTAGGCTACTTATGTGTTCTGTGCATGTGGAGCAGGATGAGACAGATTCAGTAAGTTAGAAGCATTAAATCCAGCGTGTCACCTGTGGAGGTGTGGTGTGTACACGGGTCTATGCAGGTGCAAAGGCCAGAGGTGGTTTGGTATAAGGGTATCCTGATCAAGAGTATCACTCTTGGCAGGGTATCTTGTTAAACTTGGAGCCTCCTGGGTTTTGTCTAGCCTGGGTGATGGCCCCCTCCCCCCAGTCTTCCTGTCTCTGCCCCACAGGGCTGGGGTTGCAGACAAGTAGGGGCACCTTCAGCTTTTCAGTGGCTCCTGGGGACCTGAACTCAGCTTGTCATTCTCACAGAGAAAGCACTCAACGACTAAGCCCTCTCTCCAGACTCCTTTATGTTGTTCTTTGAGACAGGGTTTCTCTGTATAGTCCTTGCTGTCATGGAACTCTCTAGACCAGACTGGATTTGGACTCAAGAGATCAACCCATCTCTGCCTCCAGAGTGCTAGGATTAAAGGCGTGAACCTCCACCACCACCCTTCAGGCTCTCCTTTTTTTTTTTTTTAAAGATGTATTTATTTAGGCCAGTGTGGTTGTGAACACCTTTAATCCCAGTGCTCACAAGGCAGAGGCAGGCAGATCTCTGTGAGTTTGTAGCCAGCCTGGTCTACAAAGTGAGTCCAAGACAGCCAAGGCTACACAGAGAAACCCTGTCTCAAAATACAAGAACAACAAAATAAAAAAAAAAGAAACCCAAAACCAGAAACAAACAAAAAAGGTACATTTATTTATGTATATGGATAATTTTTTCTGCATGTACTTCTGCACACCAGAAGAGGGCATCAGAATTAATGGGACTACAGTTACAGACAGTTGTGAACTGCTTTGTGGGTGCTGGGAACTGAACTCAGGACCTCTGGAAGAGCAGCCAGTGCTCTTAATGGTTGAGACATCCCTCCAGCCCTTTCTCCATACTCTTTTTTTTTCCTCCCAAGGCAGGGTTTCTCTGTGTAAGTCATAGACTCACTTTGTAGACCAGGCTGGCCTCAAATTCATAGAGATCCACCTGCTTCTGCCTCCCTGAGTGCTGGGATTACAGGGTGCACACTTCACCCAGCTTCCTCAGACTCTTAAATGCACATTTTCAAAGCAAAATGTTTGCAATGCATGGTGGGTTTATTGGGATGTCAATTCATCATAAGTTGGAAAGTATGCTTAAATTGAGCCAACTATGTGGGCAACCAACACAGACAAGGTTCAGAGACATGGCGAAAGGGTAGGATTTCTTGCTTTGGTGCCTGGAATCCATGGTGAAGGTGAGAACCAACTCCTGAGAGATGCCTCCTGACTTCCACATATGCACGGTGTCCATGCACACATACATACAAGAATAATACAAAAAAAGGATTTTGTTAAACATCAACAAGCCTTCACTATTGTTCATGGACTTTTCTCCATGACCTAGAAATGCAGAAAGCAAATAAATAAGACATAAGAAAATTACTCTAAAAGCATGAAATTTAATGGAGACACAAATGTCTACTATGAATGTAATTTTGAGTATTCAGTAGCTACACTTAAAAAATAGAAAGAGGGCTCAGAAGGTGGCTCAGCATTAAATCACTTGTTATGACAGGATGAAAACCAAAATGTGGATTTCCAGAATACATGTAAATACATGTAAGTACATACTGGGTAGATATGGAAGCTCATGTGTAATTTAATTCCACATCCCCAGAGCAAGGAGCTAGCAAGGCTAGTCATATCTGCACACTCTTGGTTTGATTGACAGACTGCAAGATGGCAAAATGATGGAGGATAAGACCTATCATCAACCTCAGGCCACCACACACACACAGAGTTCAAGGCCAGCCTGGTCTACAGAGCAAGTTCCAAGAGAGCAAGGGCTACATAGAAAAAAATCATGTTTCAAGAAAGGAAAGGAAAAAAAAAAGAAGGGAAGGAAGGGAGAGAGGAAAGACAGATGGATGGAAGGAAGAGAGAAAAACAGGGAGAAAGGGTAGAAAGAATGGATTCATTAGCCATAACAAGAGCTATATTTAACTCAATTGATGCAAAATATAGCCTTTAAAGATATCACCAAAACTTTAGAAAAAAATTGTACACTTGAGCCAGGCTGTGGTGGCACACACCTTTAATCCCAGCACTCAGGAAGCAGAGGCAGGTGGATCTCATTGAGAGGGTGACTGCCTGTTCTACAATGGGAGTTCCAGGACAGCCAGGGCTACATAAAGAAACCCTGTCCCAAAAATGAAGAATTGAAGAAACAAAAACAAATTTCAGCCTGCCTGAGTCAATTGTGGGACCTGGAATAAAATGTGGGGTTCCAGCCCATGATTGTCCTGCCTCAGGCCCTGGACTCAATCCCTAGCATGGCAGAACCTGTGTAAAGCTGAAGTGCCTGGGGGAAAGGCTGAGGGAGTGGTCACAGTTTTGTGGTTGGAGAGAGAGTTGGAATGCTGCAGATACAGAGCCCAAACTGCTTGAGGCCATATTAGTTCTCTTAGTAGCCACATGTTGTCCACGTCTGCTTCTGTCCTGTGTTCCTTTCAACTATCTAGTAGAACCTTTGGGCTGCCTTAACTTAGCAGACACCACCAGCCACAAAGCTGTGAGTGTTGTTTGATAGCATCCGAAAGCTACAGCGGAGATTTCCCTGACTTGCCATGAGCTACCTGCCTGATGTTCCCACCAACGAATTTGGTAAATGCCTGAAGTTATGATTTCTCACTTGTGGCACACACTCACATACACATCAACAAGGACACATATTTAAAAATAGATATAACTATAACGTAAGTGGATCTGGATGTGCTAAAGAGATGTAGACACAGACAGTGCTTTAAGGCTCCATGCATCCTTGCTAATGACAAATAACAAATGTTTATCGATCACCTGATCTGCATCGAGACCCAGTGCCTGCAACCATACCACCTGGCCTGAAACATTTCAATCTCTGAATCTCTCCCTGCCCCCTCCTCACCCCTCTTTAACCACCCACTCCTTTCTCCTTACAAGTGGTTTCCATGGTGACCTACTCTGGTCGCTAACAGGGTTGAGTAGCAGGGGAAGAGGACAGCTTATTGTCTGGGCAGAGTGGGGTTCAGGTGGGTGGTAGACCCAAAAAGGGTTAATTCTGCAGTGGGAGGACATAAAGGGGGGAGGAGGGTGGTGTGTCCGGGTGCCTGGAGGAGTGGGAAGGGAGAGATGGTGTGCATATGTTCAAGGTGCTTATATGGAATTTGGAAAAGAATAGATAAAAGACATTCTATTTAAAAAATAATAACCACAGTAAGTCCTTCAGTCTTCTTCCGCTCGGCTATTGGTGCACTCAAGCCCTTGGTGCTTACTGAAGACCTCCAGGTCGTTTTTGAATTAGAGGGGCAAAAATCTAGGCACGCAAGCTGCTGACTCAACCGAGAGTCATTGGGTTCTTGGTGGGCAGCTGCTGCAGGTGCAAGAGAAAGCCTCATTATGTTGCCTCCCTGTTCACCATTCAGTACATTTTGTCCTTCCTCTTTTTGTGTGGCTGATGGAGGAGCTCCTTTATGCACCAAGGAGGTTATTAGGCACTTGAATGCAATTTCAAAACCTCTCTGCTCTAAGAAATGAAACACCACTCTGCAAAAGGAGTCCAATAGCTCTCCCAGAGAATCAAAAGCATGCGAGTTCTATTTATTCCTGTTTCAAAAGACATCAGGCTCTTTTGTATTTCCTCATATTTTTCTGGGTTTTTATGTGCCTGTGGGGAGAGTTGGGAAGACTTATCAATTGCTGAGAGTGCTATTGTACTAGGGTTTGTCTATGGTCTATGGCTTTGCATCTAATAGCATTTGTTTTATAAAATTGGGTGCACCTGTGTTTGGGATGCATGTGTTTAGCACGTTAATGGCCTCATGATGGATTGTTACCTTAATCAGTCTGAAATCTGACCTTTATCTTTTCTCTCTAGTTTTGACATTGGGCTCTTGTTTTAGTGCAGCCCATGAGTCCCCAAACACCTGGAAGAACTAGCAGGAAATGAATGAAACCAAAGGCCCAACCACAGCTTAATGACCCACATGATGCTACTTCTAAGATCAGCATCCGGTGAGGGCAATGGCAGGTGTAGGCTGTCTAGATCTGTGCATTCGGAAACCGATTGCTATAGACTCTGGGATGCTGCCATTGTTCAACACAATGCAAAGATCTGAAGACAGGCACTTTCCATTACAACTCTTGATGACTGGGGGCAATTCTCCATCAGTCTCAGCATAGGAAGCAGATGGTACACAAAAAGAACCAAGGAACATCTGTTCCATTTCCCCCACTTATGAAAACAGTCCAAATTGTTTTTATCTACAGTTTATGGGCTGCATCACAGATTACTATTGTAAAAGTACAGACCATCATGCCTCTACAATATCATGGTCCTGACTAGATGGCAGCAGCCTAGAGCACAGATCATAAGCTGAATGTGTTTCTCTTCAGGGGGATTTAATGTAATGCTGAGTAGAACAGACACAGGTTGGAGAATTAAGAGTGTAGAGGTGAGGAGAAGGCTCAGTAGGTAAAGTGCCTGCTGTACAAAGTGTGAGCCCCTAGGTTAGCCTCCCCAGTCCTCATATAAAGCCAGAAGTAGTTTTATGAATCTGTAAATCCCAATGTTCCTGTAGCAAGCAAGATGGGGGTGGTGATAGAGTAGATCTCAGAAGTTCACAGTTAACCTGGCACAGGTAGCAGTTAACAAAAGACCCTAAACAAGGTGGAAAAAAGGCAAGGACCAGCAACCAAGGTCATCCTCTGACTAACACATATGAACACACACAGAGGACTTTATTTGCTTATTTTTAGTTTATGTGTATATATATTTGCCTGCATGTTTGTTGGTGCACTGTATCTGTGCATTACCTGAGGAGTCTAGAAGAGGGCATCAGAACTCCCCGGAACTGGAATTGCAGGTCTTCTGGAAGGGTACTGAATGCTCTTAACCATTAAGCCATCTCTCCAGCCCCACAAAGATTTTGTTTTTGAAGAATTAAGAATATGCTGGGCATGGAAGTCCACCTTTAACACCAGCACTCAGGAGTTGAGGCAAGTGATGTCTGTGAGCTCAAGACTAGCCTGGTCTAGAGAGTTTTAGGACAGTCATAGGACATTCAGAGCTATATACTGAGACTCTATCTCAAAACAAAACAAAACCCTTCATGGTAGATAGGTACAGAGATAGATTAGATAGATAGATAGATAGATAGATAGATAGATAGATAGATAGATAGATAGATAGATAGATGAATGGACAGATAGATGAGAGAGAGAGATCATGAACATAGACACTGTGAGGCAGGACATAGGGAGCTGGAACTAGCCTGAGCAACTTAGTCATTTATTGTGGTTTGTTGTGTGCAAACTTGAAATTTCATTAGTTGTATTAGATTTTTTTTTCTCAAAGTGGCAAAATGTCTGATAAAAACAACTTAAGGTTGGAGAAGGATTCGTTTTCACTCATAATTTCAGATTTCAGTCCATACACGTGAGATGCCATGGGGGCAGCCGGGTTCTATGGCTCCTTCTTCTAATGGTGCAAATGAGGAGGCAGAGAGAGCAGGCTGCAGTCATGCTGAGTGTACCAGCTACCAACCAGGCTCCATTCTCCAAAAGTTCCCCAGGTCCCAGAACACCGTCACCAGCTGGGGTCCAAGTGCTCAAACACATGGGCTTGTAAGGGACACCTTACATTCAAAGTCTTCATTTATTGCTAGAGAGAGAGGTGAGAACTTCCTGTGTGCTGGGCAAGCAATCCACTAGTGAGCTGTATCTCTGGTTGCCAGTGCTTAATTCAGTGGTTCCATACCTATGGGTCATGACCCCTTTGGGGGTTGAATGACCCATCCACAGGGGTCACATATCGGATATCCTGCATATCACTATATATATTTACATTACAATATATGATGATAGCAAAAATACAGTTACAAAGTAGCAGTGAAAATAGCTTTATAGTTGAGAGTCTCCACAACATGAGGAACTGTATTAAAGGGTCACAGCATTAGAAAGATTGAGAACCACTGACTTGCTGGAAAGTGGTGGCATGTTCCTTTAATTCCAGCACTTGGGAGGCAGAAGCAGGAAGAATTCTGTGAGTTCGAGCCCAGCCTGGTCTATAAAGTCCAGGATAGCCAGGACTACACAGAGAAACCCTGTCTCAAAAAACAAAAACAACAAACGAAAGAACAAAAGAGAAACACTAACTTAATTGTTTCTCTTCTTAACATATCTTGAAATGGCAGATGATTGGAGACAAACCATAACATCTTTCAAAGGAAACTGGCCACACAACTTCTACTACATGGAGCTACAGAGATAGACATATACACATATGGACATAGAGCGGGTTTGGAAAGTTGTTTGAAATTCTTTTAAGATTTATTTTTATTTATTTATTTGTGTGTGTGTGTGTACATACAGGTTCCCTTGTTCCCAGGTTCTCTCCAGCACCTAGGAGAGTGAACCTAGGTCCTCTGAAAGAGCAGTAAGCGCTCTTAACTGCTGAGCCATCTCTCCAGCCCTTAAACTGATTTATATATTTGCTTATTTATTTGTTCATGTATGTTCAGTGCCCATTATATTTACTTATTAAAACATATTTGACACGAGTAGGTATAGCTCAGTTGGTAGAATACTTGCCAGGCTTGTACAAAGCAGGTAGATCTCTGTGAATTCAAGGCCAGCCTGGTCTACAAAGTGAGTTCCAGGATAGCCAGGGATACACAGAGAAAGCTCATCTCAAAAGAAAATAAATAAATAAACAAACAAATAAGCAAGCTCGTGGCATTATTTTGTCTCCACGTTGGCATTGTTGGCCTTGACACTTGAAAGTGGTGCCTGCCCTGGTGACATTACTGTTGTTCTTCACTGTCAATTACCTGCATAAATATCTTGCTTCTCTTTTTTTTTTTTTTTGCCCAATACAGATTTATATACATTTTTTTCTCCAGTGGATGGCCACATAACCATGAGTATATTGGTAAGACAAATTGTAATCAAGGGGCTAATAAAGGGTAGAGGGATCTGAAGGAAAACTTCAGTGGGTAAGTGCATTGGCACCCTGAGTTTAGTCCTGAGAGTTGAATAAAGATGGGAAGAGAGAAGTTACTTCTTAAAGTTATCTTAAAGTTAGTTCCTGCACAGGGCCCAAGTGTGAGTCCCAGCATCTACATGGGGGTTAACAGTTGCCTAGAACTCTAACTCCAGGGAATTTAATGCCCTCTTCTGGCTTTTTTGGTCACCCGCACACTTTCACACAACCTCCTACTCTCTCATTCTCTCTCTCTCTCTCTCTCTCTCTCTCTCTCTCTCTCTCTCTCTCTCTCTCACACACACACACACACACACACACACACAAACCCTAAATTTTTAAATAATTTTTTTAAATAGGGCACAAAGTTGGGAACTGGAGGGTAGATAGTGTATCTGCAGGAGTTAGAGAGAAGGATTGGTGGATGAGTATGATCAAAATAAGTTGTGCACATGCATGAAAGTCTCAAAAAGCATTTTACTTTTTAAAGATCTTACATTTACTTGTGTAGGTGAGCGGAGAGGCAGGTGCCAAAGGCCACATGTGGAGGCCAGAGGACAGCTGTGGGAGTCAGTTGTTTTTCCTTCCATTATACAGGTCCTGGAGGTCAGACTACATCTTCAAACTTGGCTGAAAGCACCTTTACCCACTGAGCTTCCTCCTGGCCCACAAATACAGGTTTAATAACAGCTGAGGACTCGACTCTTTCATTAGATAGTTCTTCCATGAGAGGTGTCAAGTGATGACTTTCTGATCCTGTGTCTCCAGGTGTATGTCTGTTAGATTTCTTCTCTAAGTCTCTGATTTCCTTTATCTCACCTTAATTGATTCCATGCTGATTTTGTGGATTTTAACTTAATTAAGGGCTTGTTTATAATTTGCTACTTTCAGAATATATCTTCTCCAGATCTGCTCAAAGTTTGATTCTGGATCCTTTCAAATTTTTTTGACATTAAAAAAAATTCTCCCCTATTTCCAGACACAATGAGACATTCTTGTCTCCCATTCACCCTCTCCTGACCTGCAACCAGCTAAATAGCCACAGAGTCCCAGGCCCCTTGTGGGCAGAACAATATGTCAAAATCAAGATCTCAGCTCTGAGTGTGCCTTGTTATATGCCAGGTTTGAGGGATGTCTGATGGCTGTAGGGTTTTTATCAGAAGAATAAAATAACTGATTACTTTTTGCATTTTAAAAAATATTACATTTTGCTTATTTATTTTGTATGCATATGTACATGTGTGTGTGTGTGTGTGTATGTGTGTGCACGCACAGGCACATGCAAAGGATCTCAGGTAGCCTTGAGTTCAAAATTCAGCTAAGGATGACTTTAATCTCCCAAACTTCCCTCAGCCAAGTGCTGGGACACATTCACATTTTTTTTAAGAGACCAGTCCAGTTGCCCTTCTGGAAAAACTTAAGTGTTGAGTAACATTTCCAAAGACATAACTTTTCCAAATCCTTTCATTTTTGACAACATGGGTAAATCTGAAGGACATCATGCAACTAGGTGAAATAAGCCAGACACAGAGGGATAAATGACATGATCTCACTTACTGGAAAGATCTAAAAACATGGACTCCTTGGATCAAATGAATGGTAGTTGCCAGAGCCTGGGGTTGTGGGTGATGAGGGTTGAGGAGATATTGATCAAAACCCACAAATCTTTAAGGATGGAGAGATAGCTCATTGGTAAAGATGGATGAGGTACACAGGTCCCAGAGAGTGGTAGAAACAAAAGAGGAATCCCATCTTGGTTTTTGTCCTGAGCAATTTTGTGAATCACGGTGACATGTAATTTGATGGGACAGCTTGGGGTACAGGAAGAAGAAATTAAGGAAGTCCAGAGAGATGACTCCTTGGGTCAAGGAACCTTACCACCAAGCCTGACAAACTGATTTCAACCCCACTGACCTACATGGCGACAGGAGAGCGCTGACTCCTGCAAGTTGCCTTCTACCTACAAATGAGGGCCACAGCACAAGAATGTAAAATACATGATGATAATAAATATAATTCTAAAACAATTTTAAAGATGATACTATGCCCACCTCAGGGATATATTGCAGTGCAGTAGACTAGATTGGGGACAGTGGGAATGGAGAAAAACGTGGTCATTGTTAGTGGATTACACTGTGCAAACAGAGCTTGGCCTTGGGGAGGCAAGGCAGCCAGGGTGTTTACCAGCAGCCAGGGGACAGCTCGGCTCTCAAATCAGCAATGGAATTTTCCACCAAACGAAAGGCCAGGCTTCATTCCGAGAATCATATACCTCCCTGTGTAATTAAGGATGGAAAAGGTCTCACTTAGACGCAAAACAATGTGGACAGTCTTCTGAGATGTCTGTTTAAAATCACATCTGTCTAAAGAGCCATCTGTTTTGCAAATTTTCCCTTGATTGTATCCTTCATTTTCATCCAGATTTTGAGAGCTGACAACATTGAATTTTATAATTTGCAGGCTTTATTGCTTCAGGGTGGGAGTGTTGGGAGGGTGAAACAAGGTAAAGGTCTCACTTGTAGTCAAGATTGGCCTGAAACTATGTGGCCTAGGCTGGCTTTGAACTCTCAAGACTCTCTTACCTCAGCTTCCCAGGGCTAAAGTTTCCTGGTATGAGCCACCATGTCTGGCAATTTAATTCTTGAGAACTGTTTATCAGTGTCTAGTACAAAATAAGTGTTTGATGGGATAGTTTATTGAGTTAGTGTCTTTGGTATAGTTTTATTTTAAAAAAAATGCTATAATGTTGTGCTGTTATTATCATGACGATGATATTTGGGAGTTTGAGATGTTGTTTTTGTTGCTGCTGTCCTTGTCTGGAGGCAAAAGATCACTGTGGAGACAGTGATAGCCTCAGACTCTTGAGATCTGCCTTCCTCTGCCTCCTGAGGGCTGTGTGCACCATCTTTTTTTTTTTTTTTTTTTGGTTTTGTATTCTTGGCTGTCCTGAACTTGATTTGTAGACCAGGTTGACCTCATATTTGGAGTTTTTAATTCCTGCTTTTACATAGGCTATGCTTGCTTACAGCATTCAATCCTGAATGAAACCTGGCTCAAAAAAAGGGGGGTGGTCAGGCAGGCATATCTCTTTGAGTTCATAGCCAGCTTGGTCTACAAAGCAAGTTCCAAGGAAACCAGGGCTGTTACAAAGAGAAAACCTGTCTCAAAACAAACAACCAAACTAAACCAAAACAAAACAAAAACCCTTTCTCAGATTGCTTCACACAAATCGTAAATCTTAGGTTTTTTTTTTTTTTTCTTCCTATTGTAAACCTACAGTTACCTCTTTGGTGGCTTCTTCCTCATTCCAGAAAGCCTGTGGTCCTCACCATGGCAAGCTCCTCAAAGCTCTGGCTCAGAGCACTGACTTCCTGAGTGTATAGCACCAACATACTATACACCTGACCTCTTCCTCTTGCCTTCCGCTCACCATTAGATCATAAAGTCTTAGAGATGGAGTTCAGAATCCATGGTAGCTGCTCGTGCCGTTAATACCAGCACTCAGGAGGCAAAGGCAGGCAAATCTCTGTTGAGTTCAAGGCCAGCCTGGTCTACAAAGCAAGTCCAAGACAGCCAAGGCTCTATTACACAAAGAAACTTTGTGTCACAAAACAAAAAATCAAGAAATTCACAGTACTCAAGGAACACTTCCCCCCATTTTTAAATTTTTAATTACTGGTAGTTGAGTATAAGACCTGTGCCCCAAGCTACATTCTAGTACTATTTTCATTTTTTGAGGTAGGGTCTCATGTAGCATGAATTTTGCTTGTTTGTTTGGCTGCTTGATAAGGTTTTTGCTTTCTTTGGTTTTGTTTTGAGACAAGGTCACTCTGTGTAGCCCTGGCTGGCTTGGAATCCATTATGTAAATCAGACTGACCTTGAAGTTAAAGAGATCTATCTGCCTCTGTTTTCCCATTACTGGGAATGAATGGGTGTGCCAGAACACCTAGCTATTGGGCTGGCCTTGAATTCCAGAAATAGATTAGGATGGCCTTCCCCATACTCCCTTCTCCAACTTTTAAGTACTGGGATGAATGACATGGGTGTGCCACCTTGCCCAACTTTCCTTTTTAAATTGAACTTATAAAATATATCTATTTACAGTACACAACATGGATGTTCTGATATATGTGTCAATCAAGCTATTGACAAAGCCATCCCTTCTTCAAGGTGAGAACATTTAAAACTCTCTCCTAGTAAATTCCAAGTAACATTGTTATTAAGTACCATTGACACTGTTCAGAACTGACAACAGAAAAAAGAGGAAGCCCCAAGGCCAAAATCCCTTCACCCAAAGACTCATAAACAAACACACAAGTGTGAGATGAAGCCAGGATGTGTACTCAAACCCCAATGCCCTGCACAACACATGATCAGTGAATGCAACCATCTCCCCCCACCTCCCCAGCCTCCACTTTCTTGAAGTTCATCTACCCTTGTCTTTGTAGGGTAAATGGTTGAAATACATTAGAGCTACAGCAGGAACAGAAATAGCAGCTCTGTTTCTGTCAATGCCCTGCAAGTGCCACCTTTTGGCAGATGACCGAAATTACTGATGAATGTCCTTAAGGCCAAAGAATGTTCCAAATACTCGATGAAAGCAGATTTTACACCTGTTTTTTCTTTGTTTGTTTGTTTGGTTGGTTTTTTGAGATAGGGTTTCTCTCTATAGCCTTCGCTGTCCTGGACTCGCTTTGTAGACCAGGCTGGACTGGAACCCCGAGAACTATCTGCCTCTGCCTCCCTGGGTTGTGGGATTACTGGCATGCACCACCACCACCTGGCCTAGATTTTACATTTGTAACTCCAGTGCTAAGGAGGAATCTGTGTAGCAAGTTCTAGGCAAGCCTATGCTACATGAGAACTTCTCTAAAACAGTCAAAATAAAGAGCTGGGAACGTGGCTCATTTGATAGATTTCATACCTAGAAAGCACAAAGCCCAGGGTTTAATTCCTAACACAGCCAAATCCAACCTTGGTGAAGCACACATTTGTAATCACAGCCCTTGAGAGGTGGAGAGAAATTAAGAAATTCAGCAGGGTGGTAGTGGCAAATGCCTTTAATCCCAGCACTTGGGAGGGAAAGGAAGGTGGAGCTTTCTAAGTTTGAGGCCAACCTGGTCTACAGATTTGGGTTCCAGGACAGACAAGGCTTAGAGAGAGAGAAATCCTGTCTTGAAAAACAAAAGAAAGAAAGAAAGAAAGAAAGAAAGAAAGAAAGAAAGAAAGAAAGAAAGAAAGAAAGAAAGAAAGAAAGAAAAAGAAATTCAACTCTGTAGACCAGGCTGGGCCTGCCTCTGCCTCCTGTGTGCTTGAGATAAAAGGCCAGTTGAACTCCCCACCATAGCACTTGCTTGGCATAGAAGATAAGTGCACACAGCATTCCCTCATCCCTTTGTGTATTCAGTTTCTATTATGTCACAGTAAGCTAGATGCGACCCTTATCCTACTCCTGACTTCAGCCACGTTCTGAGGAACAAAGGCAATGACCTCATCATATAGGGCAGCTGGGGGCACAGTCACAATTTGAAGGGACTCCCGCCAGCTCCAGCATGCTGAGCATGGCTCTGCAGGCCTTGCCTTTCTCCACCCCCTCTGCCTTGCTAAAAGCCATTAAATTACATCCCTAAAGCTAGCCCCCAAGGAAGTAGTCCCATTTTTGGCCATTTCTTCCTCCTCAGGCTGACTACCAAAGTCCAGCTATCAAAGTATTGGAGTCCAGCAATCAAAAGCCCTCTTTGGTCCACATAATTAACATATTCAATTTTAAACACCTCATTTTAACACTGGGTTTCCCCCTTTACCTTTATAAACTGCCATTTTCCTAAGAGCCATGTCTGTTTCCTCTCTTTCCACCAGTACAAATATCCCTGTACCCTCTCCCTTGTTCCTGTTCCCCTCTCATCTTCTATCTCCTGCCTTTGTCTCTTATTCCCTGCCCTTTGTCCCTCTGGGGCAAATAAATATCCTTTGTGTTGAGAACTTGGTCTTGGGGGTCGGAAGCCAATATCTTTTTCTTTCATAATCCATCCCTCAACAGTCTTGTTACTCAGTGCCTTTCGGGAGATGTCTTACTCTTCCCCAAAACAGTCTGAGATGTCTCCCCTAATATCTGCTGGCCCCACCAAGCTTCTCAGCTTCCCAAGTAGCAACAGATTCTCTCTTTCAATACTTTCCAGGCTCTACAGAGAAATGTGCTGGGGTGAGAATTTGAGGAGATCCTATCCTATCCTATCCTATCCTATCCTATCCTATCCTATCCTATCCTATCCTATCCTATCCTATCCTATCCTATCCTTTATTAGTGTTGGCCACTCACAGTGGAGGAAACTTGGATAGAAGATCCAAAAATAACCAGCAGGAGTGAATTTCTTCATCTAGAAGGCTGTGACTGAATCATCAGTATGGAGCCAGAGACAGGTGGATTTCTGTAAATTTGAGGCCACGCCTGATCTATGTAGTAGTGAGTTCCAAGACTACACACTGAGACTTTACCTGGCTTTTTTGAGTACACATATATACATGCAGACAAACACTCATAAACATAAAATAAAAACAAAAATAAATAAGTTGTGGGTTTCTTGTGTGTGTGTGTATGTGTGTGTGTGTGTATGGGGGTTGTTTGTTTGTTTTTGAGACAGGGTTTCTCTAATACCTTGGTTGTCCTAGACTTGCTTTGTAGACCAGGCTGGTCTTGAACTCACACAATTTGTTTTTTAACTTTATGTACATTGGTGTTTTAGCTGCATGTGTGTGAAGGTATTGAATCCCCTGGAACTGGAGTTTCAGACAGTTGTGAACTGCTGCATGGTTCCTGGGAGCAGTCAATGCTTTTAACCACTGAGCCATCTCTCCAGCTACACTGTGCCTAGTCTTATTGCAACTTGTACCATGGAGGCCTGCCACATGGGAGGCCTGTCCCCTCCCCCTTTTAAAGGGAAACAGAAGGAGTGGATCTGGGGGAGAGATCAGAGGTGCAGGGGAGGGCCGGGAAGAGTGGAAGGAAAGGGCAGTTCAGTTGGTATATAAGATTTGAGAGAAAAAGAAAAGGAAGAAATGAGGGAGGAGTGTCCAAGAAGTTAATTCAACTACTAGATAGGATATAAAGCAGCAGTCAGGAAGACAATCTGCTTGCCAGATCCTTCCTTGAGGTTGCTACAAACTGGGAGTTTAGCAGTTTTGTGGTGGGTAGAGAGCTGCCTCAGTGATGCTAACAGTTCTGTTGCCTGGAAACCAATGAACTGCCCAGGTAGGTGTTCCCCACCCCTGCCCCTCTGTGAGTTCCCGGCCAGCCTGGTCTACAAATTGAGTTCCAGGATAGCTAGGACTACACAGAGAGACCTTGTCTCAAAAAAAAAAGGGAGGGGGGGCGTTTAAAAGAGCACTTACAGCCTTTGCAGAGGACCCAAGTCCAAGAACCTACCTATATAGATTCAAGGACTCCTAGTCCCTGTTCTAGTCTCCCAGGATACTGCACTCAAGCGGTACACAGAGCTAGCATGCAGGCACAACAGCTACACACAGAAAACATAAAAGGGGTTCTGAGACAATTGATTTAATTGGATAAACCCGTCAAAAGCACTTCCATTTTAAGTCAGAAAGACCCAGAAAGAACACAGGAGTCAAAATAGAGCTTGTGGATACAGTATACTTGAACAACCCAAATGTACTCAGCTTTAAGTTGGACTTTCACAGTTCTGTAATGTGTCTGTGTACATATTTGCGTGGACATTCCCCACAGAGAAGTTATCTAGCCCTTTGCACGGGGAGCAGAACTAAGCCTTCATGGACATGTTTGTTTTCTAAGTCAGTGTCTGCAAATGGAGTGACTGTACTCCTGAAGGCTTTGTCTTAACTGAGCCTGTGAATTTCTGTAACAGTTGCTGCTTGCTGCCACCAGATGGTGGTGGAGACCAAGTACAGAAAGCAGAGTAAGTACATTGCCTGTGTGGGTGTGCGCATGCGTGTGGAGCCCAGATCCTCTACAAGAGCCAAAAGTGCTCTTAACCATTTTTCCATCTCTCCAGCCCCTGTTATACACTGTAACAATGATAGTTAACATTAGGTTATTGATTTATGTTTTGCTATACTATGGATTTTTCTTGTTACACTTGTTCATTTGTGTGTGTGTGTGCTCCTGCAACTGTGTACATGTAGAGGTCAGAACACAACTTGCAGGTTGACTACTGGGACAACAACGTAGGTACCAGGTACATATATGCATCTTGGGGACTGAGCTCAGGGTATCAAGTTTGTCACCAAGGACACTGACACATTGAGCCATGTTACCAGCCTCAGAAGTCTAAGGATTTATTCTACACTATGTCTGTAAAGATGTAAATGGACTGTTGTCTTATTTCATTATCTATTGCTTTGACAAAGCACCATGACCACGCCAAATTACAGAAGAAAGGGTTTACAGTTTCAGAAGAATAAGAGTCTATGATGGTGGCACAGACGTAGCGGGCAGTAAATGGATGGAACAGCAGCTGACAGTGCACATTTTGAAGTTTAAACAGCAAGCAAAAAGAGCACACTGGAAATAACACATGGCTTCTGAAACCTCAAAGCCCGTCTCCAGTGGCACACTTACTCCTGCAAGGCCACACCACCTAAGCCTACCCAGACATGGCTACCTACTAGAGAGCAAGTATTCAAATTCACAGGTTGATTGTGAATATCCCATTCAAATCACCACAACTATTAGAGTGATCTGATCTATGAAACACTAAGCTTAGGGCACATTTTGGAAGAAGGGGCCTAAAGACTGAAAGAGCCGAGCTGAGGGAGTTTGCCTTGAGATTGTGTCTGCTAGTGAGCCCATACAGTCTCACCACTATGCCCAAACGCAAGCCCAGGAGACCGCAACCTAACAACACTACAGACAAGGAAAGAATGCTGAGGGAGGGAGAAATAGTCTTCCCCAGGAGAGAATAAACCAATCAGTTGTCCAATACCACATGATCGGCCCTGAAAACATACACAGATTAAGCATTGTATGTTTGTGAATTCAGTAATATTCATGTACATATGTGTATGTGTGTGTATGAAACAACAATTAATGAAAAAGAGGCCATAACATTGAAAGAGAGCAAACAAGTGCATGGGAGGTTATGGAGAATTGAAAGGTAGGGGGTGGTATAATTACAATATTACAACATAAAAATAAAAAATAATTTTTAAAATGAGTAATCTGAGAACAGTTTCTTTTGGGGGGAGTGGGAATAGGGTTTCACTTTATAATTCTGGATGTCCTAACATTTACTCTGTAGACCAGGTTGGACTTGAACTCACTGAGATCAGCCTGTCTCTGCCTCCTAAGTGCTGACATTAAAAGCATACACCACAATGCCCTGCTAAGAATAGTTTCAAATTTAAAAAATACTGAGGTGGGCATGGTGGCACCTCAGAGACAGAGGAAGGTGGGTCTCTGAGTTTGAGGTTCCAGGTCAGCCAAGGCTACACAGAGAAACTCTAACTCAAAAAGAAAAAAAAGAAAGAAAGAAAGAAAGAAAGAAAGAAAGAAAGAAAGAAAGAAAGAAAGAAAGAAAAAGAAAAAAAAAAGAAAAGAAAAAGAAACTTCAATAACAAAGGAATAGGTCTGGTTAATTAATTACAGACAAACACTGGGTTACTTTAAAATTATCTTAAGACACAACCTGGGGTTGTAGTTCCTTGGTAGAGTGCCTGCCGTGCATGCTGGAAACCATAGATTCCACCCACAGCACTGTGAAAAGAGGCAAGGTGGCTGGGGTACATCATCTGTAATCCCAGCACTCAGGAGCTGTGGTAGGCAGATCTCTGTTAGTTCAAGGCCAGCCTGGTCTACAGAATTAGACCAGGTCAGCAAAGTGAGTTCCAGGGCAGCCATGGCTACACAAAGAAACCCTGTCTCAAACAAAACAAAACAAAACAAAACAAAACAAAACAAAACAACAACAACAAAAAACCACCAAAAAACCAAAACCAAAAAAAAATAAATGAAAGAAAGAATAAAAATTCTGTTTAAATCTGTACCCCATTTTTTTAAAAATTTGGTTGGGGTTTTTTTGTTTTTTGATATCTAGCTTTTGAGTCCCTTACTTATCTTGGCTATTAGCACTCCAGAGGATGTGCACTTGATAAAAATTTTTTTTTCTTCCTGTAGGCTGCTGCTTTTCTTTCTTCCCAGTCATACTTTGCTGGTTCTCACTGAACTCTGCTTGCCTCTACCTCCTGAGTGATGGGATTAAAGGCATAGGTCACCATACCCAATTTAGATTTATTTTAATTTTATGCAATTATGTGAGTATCAAAAGGAATCAGAATCCCAAGAGCTGGAGTTACAGACAATTGTGAAACACCCCCACCCACCCAGCAAAGAGAGTGCTGGGACCCCAACACTGGGGCTCTCTTGGCAGGAGGGGGGTTTCTCTGGAAGAGTAAGAAATTCTCTTAAACACTGAGCCATCTCTCCAGCCTCTTTTATTTGTTTGTTTGAATGCTGGGATTAAAGGTATTTGCCACCAAACCCTGAAATCTCTCTTTCTCTCTCTCTCTGATTCTTAGAGACCGGGTTCTCTGTCCTGGAACTCACTCTGTAGACAGGCTGGACTTGAATTCATAGAAATCCTCCTGCCAATGTTTTGCAAGTACAGGGTGTGGTTGCTCGTGCCTGTAATCCCAGCATTTGGGAGGCAGAGGCAGGAAGATCTCTGTGAGTTCAAGGCCAGTGTGGTCTAGATACACCTGGATATCTTCTTTTTTTTTTTTTCTATTTTATCCCCCTTTTTTGCCTGCCATTCCCTTTCCAAAGAGACGATGACATCACAGTGGGCGTGGCTTTTCTTAGGGCCGTTTAAATTAAACTGGTTCTCGTTTTTTTTGTCTGGCCCTTCTTTCAGTTAACAGCCTGCAGCAGGACCCTGAGCAGCCCTCTCCAGCTGACACGCCTAAGTAGACATCTGGTGAGTAAAACTTTATTGCTCTCAGGTTGTATTACTAAGTGGAGATGTTTGATATCAGAAGACCCAAGCTCTCTGGGTTGCCTGGAAAAAAATGGTGAAACTATTGACCAGAAAGGAGAAAATTACGAAGGTTGATGGGAGCTGCACTGTAGAATCCTTCCTGGAATCCTGACCCAGAATGCGCTAAGTCCTTGCTTGGTCCCCAGCACCGCACAAACTGAGCATGATGGAACCCTCCTATAACCCCGGCATCCCTAAAGTGCTGGATTGAGAAGATCTAGGCTTTGGGGGTCATCCTCAGC